>CAJHZI010000852.1:440000-525000 GCA_905160935.1 Enchytraeus crypticus
ACCGGTAGCTGTTGTAATCAAGCATTAAGTTAAAGTTGGATATTGACCATAGCTAAATGACTAAATAAAAAGAAATTATAGTAATAATAGGTAGTGTATTGCTAATCAGAAGTATATTCTACTTGGAATAAAATTATTTTTATTTGAGAAGGAGATTAAGAGTAGAATAGGTATTTTAACGTATGAATTAGGATAGCGTTAGAATTGTAGTTAGGATGAAGATTGCAGTGGAAGGCTGTTGCCACGGAGAACTGGATAAGATCTACGAGACTCTCGCTTACATCGAGCAGAGAGACGGAGTGAAGGTTGATCTGCTGCTGATCTGCGGTGACTTCCAGTCGGTCAGGAACGAGTCCGATCTCAACGCTATGGCTGTTCCACCAAAATATCGTCAGATGAACACATTCTACAAGTATGCTTTTCTCTAATATTTCTATTAAAATCTCTTGTGGTTTATGCTCGTATCCTTTGTATCTTTTATCTAATTTGTGAATATTTTTGGCTGAGTTGCAGTAATTTAGCAGGCTACTCAGCTAGGGTTATTGATTGAAAGCTTAATGAAATTAGTCAATAAAATAAACGATCATAGGAAACCATTGTTTCACTATGCAATTCTGTTACGGAAAACTCTGCCTAAATTCTACTGTAGTCTATTAAATTTATTTAAAAGAATTCCCGAAGTATATTTTGAAAATTTGATGGTCGAGTAACTTATTTTAATTTACAATTTTTTATTAGATGACTGATAAATTATTAAGGTAGTGATTTAATTTTTCTTTTTTATCCTCATTCATTCATTTGGGTCATATTAAATTTCTTTGCATTATTGTACATAACTTAATAATAAGAGAGTTGACATTAGGGTTAGGCTGTTCGACCCTAATTCCAGTACTATATAAGAAAAGATGCAAACTTAGACAGGTTTGATTGTACTAGAACGACTCAGTAGAAAAATTGAGCCAGCATTAACACTCTTTATTATTTTGTAGATACTACTCAGGAGAGAAAGTTGCACCAGTGTTAACACTGTTTATTGGAGGAAATCACGAGGCCTCCAATTATCTGCAAGAACTTCCGTACGGGGGTTGGGTCGCCCCTAATATCTACTACCTAGGTACCATCACTTTACTTAATTAACTCCTTAATATCTTCTATACTATGAAATATTCCATATTTGATATTTTCTTGCATTATCTGCTACACAGATACAAGCATTTCTTCAAATTAAATTAATTATTAAATCTAGTCCATCTGCTATTTTGGAGTTATGTCCTATTCTTTACATTTAACTGCAGAGAACTATAATAACTTCTAGATGTTTATATGTTAGCCATTGCTCCGCATTTAATTGTGTCTCAAATATAAACGGTGATGAGGAAAAGTTTACTAAAACACTTTAGAATCAGCGAAAACTGACCTAATTATAGCAACCGACCAAACTTAGTAAACAAATGCTTTTGCGATATAAATTACAACAACTGAAACTAAGCTTATATTCTGATTGGCTGGAGCCCATGACGATGTCGGTATGATACCCGACTGCAGATCGGTATCTGTATGTTCAATTCCGGGGCTCGCCTGTCACTGATATTGCATTCGAGAGATGAAACTGACGTTAAATTGGCTTCACAGATTAATTTACAGATTGATTGATGCATGGACTGACTGATTGATGCTTTGACTGACTGATTGATGCATTGACTGACTGATTGATTGATATATTGATTGATTGATTGATGCGCTCAGGCTACGCTGGTGTGGTGAGATTTGGAGGGCTGAGAGTGGCCGGCCTGTCTGGTATCTACAAGCCCAAGGACTACACCAGGGGTCACTTTGAACACCCCCCGTACAACGAGGAGACCAAGCGGTCCTGCTATCACATCAGGAATGTCGACGTCTTCAGGCTCAAACAGGTACAAACCGGCACAAACCACTACAAACTGGTTACTGTTTGTATATAATAATAGTAACATGCAACGTCTTCAGGCTCAAACAGGTTTGAACCAGCACAAACCAGTACAAACTGGTTACTGTTTGTATATAGTAATAGTAACATGCAACGTCTTCAGGCTCAAACAGGTACGAACCAGCACAAACCAGTACAAACTGGTTATTGTTTCTATGTAGTAATAGTGACATTCATATAAATTGATGAAATTTATTACTGCTTATTTTAAAATTTGATACTAGAGAAATGCTGATAGTTATAACGAAAACTTCAGACAAACAAGATCAGTTTGTTGTAGAAAAACTGATACTTGTTTTTGTATTCTCGTAAGAATACATGTGGAATTGTGTATTCTTATATTTATATGAAAATACATGTTTATTTGTGTATTCTTATATATACACATAAGAATACATGTGTATTTGTGTATTCTTATATTGATAAATTTATATCTTGGACGTTTTTTCACCAAGCCCATTGATATACGTAACATTACATAGAATACATTTATATAGAATAGAATACATAGAATGCATTCAAAGTGTGACACAATTGAATTGAAGTGTTCTTTACAAACAACCCATGTTGCTCTGCTATAATAACCTAAATGTTCTTTTTTAACTATTACAAGTTCTTGTTATTGCTCTACCATTTCGCAGGGCTTATTGCAACCGCTCTCTCTCTCGTCTCTTGGCTTTATCTTAACCTTTGTCGTCTTGTGGGCACTTTTGTAGCGTAAATAGATAAGAATAAGTACCGTGTGAATTATATTCCTCCTCCGATGCTGTAACGTTTGTTTTCTAACCATTTTGACAGGTGAAACAGCCAATAGACGTGTTCCTGTCTCACGATTGGCCGGACGATGTGTGTAACTATGGCAACAAGGCGGAGCTACTGCGACGTAAGCCGTACTTCGAGGCAGACATTGCGGCTGGACGGCTAGGAAGCCGGCCGGCTTCTGAGCTGCTTCACCATCTCCAGCCCGCGCACTGGTTCAGTGCACACCTGCACATCAAGTTTGCAGCACTCGTGCAGCACGGTGCTATGCAGGGCGGCACCAAACCAAAGCAGACAAAGTTCCTCGCGCTGGACAAGTGCCTGCCTCGGCGCCAGTTCCTCCAGGTCTGTAACGTTGTTTAATTGATCTCTAGTTTATTTACTTTACTCTTTATTTTATTTATTTTACTCTTATTCTATTTAGCTAATTGTTTATTTAGTTATTGCTCAATCTTAATTAACTTAAGTTATGTTACTGGACACAATCGCTCATGCTAGACGTACAGTTCATTGTTTATTTCAGATATTTGTAAATACAAAATCTTATGTAGTGGTAGAGAAATAAATAATTGAGAGATACAATGGTGGTGCCTTTTACAAGTATAGATTAATCAATCAACAATACTATGCAATAATAGAGTGTCTTTTGGTAGAAGCGGGTATTTACTTTACAAAGCTTTTAATGCTAGTGCTGAAATTAGTAGAAACTCTATTTAAGTTTCTTATAATGCATTTTGATTGTTCTATGATCGTATGTGTGTGTGTATTTGTATGTAAAGCTAAGGTTAACCTCAGTTTCCTCACTCAGTGTGTGTTATGTATTTTGATCCTGTCTGTTTATGATGAATAAAGAAATGAATTTATAATTATCAATCGATATTACTCAATCCATTGACTGATTTATTGATTGATCGTAGATACTGGACGTAGAGCCGGCTGCTGGAGCGGCTAATGAGCCGCTGGAGCTGAGCCTGGACCCGGAGTGGCTGTGCATCCTGAGAGCCACAAATCACCTCATGCGGCTCACAGCTGCTCCCTGCTACATGCCAGGTCCTGGCGGCAACGACAGGTAAGCCATTGTATCTTAATATTATAGAAATCTCATTAAGAAGGTGTTTTATGAGTAAAACTTTGTATTTGTGTTTCTGTACGTTATAGATACGTTGTAGATATAGATACGTTATAGATACGTTATAGATATAGATACGTTATAGATATAGATACGTTATAGATATAGATACGTTATAGATACGTTATAGATATAGATACGTTATAGATACGTTATAGATATAGATACGTTATAGATATAGATACGTTATAGATATAGATACGTTATAGATACGTTATAGATATAGATACGTTATAGATACGTTATAGATATAGATACGTTATAGATACGTTATAGATATAGATACGTTATAGATATAGATACGTTATAGATATAGATACGTTATAGATACGTTATAGATATAGATACGTTATAGATACGTTATAGATATAGATACGTTATAGATACGTTATAGATATAGATACGTTATAGATACGTTATAGATATAGATACGTTATAGATACGTTATAGATATAGATACGTTATAGATACGTTATAGATATAGATACGTTATAGATATAGATACGTTATAGATATAGATACGTTATAGATACGATAGATATAGATACGTTATAGATACGCTATAGATATAGATACGTTATAGATACGTTATAGATATAGATACGTTATAGATATAGATGCGTTATAGATATAGATACGTTATAGATATAGATACGTTATAGATATAGATACGTTATAGATACATTATAAATACGTTATAGATACGCTATAGATATAGATACGTTATAGATATAGGTACGTTATAGATATAGGTACGTTATAGATATAGGTACGTTATAGATATAGATACCTTATAGATATAGATACGTTGTAGATCTGTAGATGATATGATAGACTGGTTGATCGTGTGTATCCTCCAGTGTTAAATCATTATCATCATCCTCTAGTCTATCGAGTGTTAAATCATTACTATCACTGTGCTATATATATTGTATCTATATCATATATATTATATATCACTGTATCTATGCTGTAGGTATGACTTCACAGTCACTGACACGGAACTCACGTCACTCAAGGAGGATTTCGGTGGAGTCTTTAAAGTTCCTCCTAACTTTGTTCAGACGGTTGACCCCTACAAGCCACCTCCCCCCCACAACAACAACAACAGAGGCACCCCCTACCCCGCTCCTCAGATCTGCCTCAACCCTCAGACCTCCCTCATCTGTGACATGCTTGCACTCACCGACCCAAACGCGGTCTTTTCAGGTCGGGTCGACGCTGCCGCCGTGAACTTTGACCCGGCCCAGATGTTTGAGGAGGAGTCAGATTCGTTAGATGTGGATGACAGAGACGAGGGAATTCCCGACGACTCTGACTTCATCCACGACAGCGTCGTGAACTCTTCCGACACGGGGGCGGGTTCTCTCTCGCTGAATCCTGACGAGATCTCCATCGACGACGAAGATGATGATGATGTGGTGGAGGAGGAAGAGGAGAGGGGTGGGGGGAGGAGAGATAGTGGGGGGTCTGGGTCTCCCACTGGGGAGGTCGGCTGCGCCGAGAGACCCGTGGGTCAACAGCAACAACAAGAGGATGGTGCTAGGAGACTGTCTGCTAAGAGGAGCTTTGAAGATGACTCATTGGATGAGAGCTGTGGGGCAGCTGTGAATAGCTGTGAGACAGCTGTGAATAGCTGTGAGACAGCTGTGAATAGTTCTGGGGCAGCTGTGAATAGCTGTGAGGCAGCTGTGGACAGCTGTGGGACAGCTGTGGGTAGCTGTGAGGCAGCTAAGACTGTAACAGCTGCTATAGCCGCCGATGTACCACTAGCAGCTGTGACCGTATCAGCTCTAGCAGCTGAACGAGCAGCAGCTGTGACTGTATCAGCAGCTGTTGAGCAGCTGACAGCAGCTCCTCAGAGAAAGCAGCTGAAGCGCAGGAACCAAGCACTGTACACTGACACGAGTGACGACACCTAGTGTAGAGCTTGTCTCTCTGTTTACTTGTGTCTCTCTCTCTGTTTACTTGTGTCTCTCTGTTTACTTGTTTCTCTCTGTTTACTTGTTTCTCTCTGTTTACTTGTTTCTCTCTGTTTACTTGTGTCTCTCTGTTTACTTGTGTATCTCTGTTTACTTGTGTATCTCTGTTTACTTGTGTATCTCTGTTTACTTGTTTCTCTCTGTTTACTTGTGTCTCTCTGCTTACTTGTTTAGTACATCAGCTGTGCTTATTTACTTGTTTAGTACAATGAACACAGCTGTGTTTAGACGAATGACTAACTTTGATAGGTTACTTAACTTGAGATGTGTTTCAGTGAAACAGTGAACAGAAGCAGCCCTTGTCCCTCACATTGCCTTATGGCGAGGAACCGGACGGTAAATTCTTATTGATTGATTGATTATAGGTTAACGTTAATAGCGGAGCTTTGATGTTATTACTGTGCGACAACTGTTTATGCTATTGTGTGAATAAACTCTTCTTCTTCTAGTGCACTGCCTAATGGCAGGTCCATGGCGTATAACTCTTCTTACTAATTCTATCCTCACCCATCCTTTTCCTCTCTGAAACTACTATATGAAAGAGAGAGAAATGTTTTATTTTCACAAAATTTCACAGAGTAATCACATCAATGAACGTGTGACAAAAAAGTTTAAATAAACATTATCAGAATCTAAGTAATGAGGGCAATAAGTCGTGTAAGTGCAAAGTATGTGAATACTATGACTACCTGTGAATACTTTTGTATGTGAATACTTTAATTCTATATGAATAAACTCATGTAATATTAAAGAAGCAGGCCTATAATCTAATTTATAAGCTTTTTATTTACTTAAATGTGTAAATAAGCGAGCATCCTGCTACAAATGAGTCTAAAGATTTTTATGCAGATTAACTAGTCTGTTGACTGATTTATTGATTGATTGATGTTAAACATTATTATTTATTGATTTCTTAGTTATTATGACTGATATATATTATTACTTGTACACGTGTGTATGAGTGCACGTTTGTATGCTGGTATATCTGTATTTACTTGTTGTACACGTGTGTATGAGTGCACGTTTGTATGCTGGTATATCTGTATACACCTGATGTACGGGTTGTGCCAATTTGTGCACTCACTAATTTGTCTTTTTAAAATCGCTGTTATTGGTTGTCACTTCTGTATTGATTATTTTACAATTCTAATAAAATGTTGTGAAGCACGTTCTCTATGTCTTGCTTTACTGATAATAACATACATTATAGTGAAATGATCAACTACGTTGATATCTATCACTTTTAATACCACGTGTTAAATCCATTTGGCAATTTTGTCCATTTCCACGTGTAACCAGTCCTGTAAATGTCCGAGATTTTACTCTCTTATCAGCGCGGCTGCAATTCGAACAAACGAATGTTCAATTCATCTCAGGGTCTGTCATTTAAATCTTCTTATTGATGGTCCGTAGGAAGGTCGAGGAATAAAGAATTAGTCTATGTATATCTAAATAATTATTCCATTTACTGAAATGGCTCGGTAACTGGACAAATAACAAAATTCAAAAAAGTTGGATATACTGCACATAGAATTACTTCAGAAAAAATTGTCAGATTTCATCAAGAATGGTTTGGAGCTTATGACGTGAAGACCATGTCAATTTAGCTGAATATTCAACGAACATTCTGGGCCCTGCTTTGTCGCCTAGTGTTCTGTTACATTAAAATTTATGAAAAACACTACAATTTCCCTTACATCTTTTGAATGATGGGATATGAAATTGCGACTGGACTGATTTTAAAAGTCTCTTGAATGCCGTCTTCTTCATGAATTCCATAACCTGTATAATAAAGGCTTGAAGGCTTTTCTCTTTGACCTCTCCCATTCAACCATTACACATGAATTGAGACCAAAATTCCACTAGCACCCTTTCTCTGACCGAACTCCCAGATTTTGGCTTGCACCATTTTTGGACCCCACACTCTGCTCAATGGATTCGATTTGGTACTATTTTGCTCACTGTTATCACGGACGACAGCAGTACTGTAATTCTGTTGTTGTTGTTAAGTTAACTACATAAAAGAACGCGAAGAAGTTAAATCAGGGAATTGATAAGATAAACTCTTATCTATGGTAAATATTATGATAATAAAGAATAAAAGTAAAATAAATAGTAAAAGTTCAATCTAGCTTAGTCCTTAATCGTACGATCACTTTATATATGTCCAACTTTTTTCTCGTATTTAAATTTTAGATTTTATAGTCGAATATTTCTTCAAGATCATTTTAGAAAAGTGATTAAACTATTGTAAAATAATCGCCTTATCTAGCGATCATATCACGGTGATCGCTTAAATGAGTCCAACTGATCTTTTGTAAAAGAAAGAGTCCAGTCATTCCCACCAGACTGCGCCGCTATGCTGCAGAAAGGCGACAATCACGACGAAATGGAGCAGTGTATCTGCGAGGCTGTCAGCATACTGTGCAAGGCACGACTGGGCTACAACGCTCACATGTCTATTCGCGGTCTTGTGGCGGTCACTATAGATCACAGGGACGTTATAGTGGTCAATATACAAGAGATTGTCGAGAACGATCAGTCGTCAGCTGTCGAGCTGCCCCACGAAGCTTCCCCTCAGGATGCTGAGTCCGTTAGGGAGGATGTCAGAGCCGAGTCTTCTCCAGTTGTCGATCGGAAAGACGGGAACTGTAAGCAGTTAGCGACCAGCAGCACAGCAGTGAATGCTGATGACAACAACGAGGTGTCTGCTCAACAGAACGACAATGGTTTAGAGGAGGAGGCTGACGAAGTTCTGCAGATAATCAGTCAGGTTGACGAAGCCTCGTCGGACTTGTTTGTTATCAAACAGGAGCCTCGTGACGATGAGTCTGTAAGTCATATTAGTTCTACATTTAAAGCTGTAAAGCTGATGCGAGCTTCATCTCTAGAAAGTGATGTAAGAGACGAGCAAGCTCAGGATTTGAACCCCGCACATACTGATCCGCGGTTGGATCTTACCGACATCGCCACTGGCTCCAGCCATCATTTATATGTATTTATGCGTTTTGATGTCAATATATAAATTAAATTTTAACTAAAGTTTTTATTATTAAATCTTTATAAACCTTGAGCTAGTTCAACTGTTCTTGAAGTATTTCGTTAAGTATTCTGAAGTGAATGAACCCTCATGGGTTCGAATCCCAGCCGCGCTGATCCGAGAGTAAAATCTCGGATATTCACTGGACTGGTTACACGGAAAATTGACTAAATTGTCTAATGGTTTAAACATTTGGAATTAAAAGTGATAGATATCAACATGGTTGATCACTACACAGGTTACTTTACTTTAGATGGTTACTTTTCACTGTGATACGTGTTTACTTTACTTTCGATAGCTACTAGCGATAAAGTTAATTATTTATTTTATTGTATCATTAATTTTAATAATTATTTTACTTGAATAGTATAATTTAATAATTAAATAATATAATTAATTTAATATAAATAATTTAATAATATAATTTAATAATTTTATTAATTACTTATTAGTGCTCGGTGTTGTCATTGATGACTGTAGCACTCTAATTGTTATTATTATTATTATTAGATTGACTGTTCACTTTGCAGTACGACAGTGAAATGCTGCACAGCGGCTACGACACCGTCAGCTCAGCTGTAGACTTAAGGCAGCAGCAACAGCAGCAGCGGCAGCAGCAGCTGCAGCAGCAGGATGAGTGGCTGCGACTCTTCCACGGTCAATACTCGGGCGCTGACTCCTCCCAGCAGACAAGCCCCGCCTCCTGTTCAGTCGCTGACAGAATGGTCGCTGGTTCGACTGGAGTCAAGTCGTCCCTCGGGCTGCCGATAGATCTATCAGGAATGATGAGCAGCAGTCAGCTTCATGTGAGTCAAAAACACACCCAAATATCATATTTATATTTTACTGATTGTGATATCAAATATATATGCAGTCTCCATTCAGTCTCAATGCAGTCTCCATTCAGTCTCAATGCAGTCTCCATTCAGTCTCAATGCAGTCTCCATTCAGTCTCAATGCAGTCTCCATTCAGTCTCAATGCAGTCTCCATTCAGTCTCAATGCAGTCTCCATTCAGTCTCAATGCAGTCTCCATTCAGTCTCAATGCAGTCTCCATTCAGTCTTTAATTTTGCAGGCTCCATTCTGCAGTCTTTATAGTTTTACAATAGTCTATACAGTATTTTTTAACAATAAAGCATTTTTTAAACATTGTATGTTAACTAATTTGTTACAGTATGTAATTGTGTTTATATGTTTTTATATGTTTTCAGTTTTTCACTCATTCTGTTTCTTGAAATCTATGTATACGTGCATACATGTTGTTGTATTTGAAATAAACCTACTGGCTTGAATATACTGTTTACTCTTGTTTATCTCTTATATTTTTCTGTTTACACTTATTTATCTCTTATATAGCTTTGTTTACACTTGTTTATCTCTTATACTGCTCTGTTTACTCTTGTTTATCTCTTATATTGTTCTGTTTACTCTTGTTTATCTCTTATATTGCTCTTTTTACAGCTGTTAATCTCTTGCTCTGTTTACACTTGTTTATCTCTTATATTGCTCTGTTTACACTTATTTATCTCTTATATTGCTCTGTTTACTCTTGTTTATCTCTTATATTGCTCTGTTTACACTTGTTTATCTCTTGCTCTGTTTACTGTTTGTTGCTGTAGAGAGCGTCAGACTATAGCAGGCACACAAACAGCAGGTTGATTGGCAGGTCTATGGGAGGAGCCAATGCAATGAGGGTGGGGTTTGGAGGCAGCGGTGCGATGAAGTCGGGTGCAGGAAATACCTCGAGATGGTTCTCAGGAAATTCCGCGAACTTGGGAAATACCGTCGGGGAGCAAGCGGTGGGTGGTAAGTATGAGGGAGAGAGAGGGAGGGGTGGTAGACAGAGCGGGGAGGGGTGTAGATGTTATAATTGTGGTACAACTGAGACGACGGTGTGGAGACGTTGTCCTGATAGTCGCAACTCTCTCTGCAACGCTTGCGGCTGTTACTACAAGCTGCACAAGGTTTGTTAGCAACGATAACTGTGGTGAAGCTGATTGCAATGAAATTACTATTATTATTATTATTATTAGTAGTAATACTGGTGGCTGTGGTGGTGGCTAATTTGTAATGCTACAACAATGATGATGATGATGGTGACGATGACGATGATGATGATGATGATGATTGCAATAAAATTATTATTTAATAAATTAATATTATTCCTAGTAGTAGTAATAGTGGTGGTGGTGGTAGTAGTAATAATAATAATAATAGTACTAATATCATCAATGATATTGAAATAATTTAATTATTTATATCAATTAATATTATTTAAAAATTTATGAGGAGTATTAATGATAATGATAGTAATAATACTAATAGATGTACTGAGCGTAATAATACTAATAATAAACTTATTATAACAGTAGTACTAAAATTCTATAATTGTCTATGTATGGTATGTATGACTATATATGCCTGTATGTATGTGCATGTATGCCCATATATGCCTGTATGTATGTGAATGTATGCCTATATATGCCTCTATTATAGCTCTATGTACGTGTATGTATGTGTAGGCACACAGACCTCAACGTTTGGCTTGTCAAGTGATCAAGCCTCGCTCCAGATACCGGCCTGACCTCTCTTCTTATTTACAGCAGCTCGCTTCCGTGCAGCAACAACAACAACACTAGGATTCATCTTTCTTCCTATTTACAGCAGCTAGCTTCCGTGCAGCAACAACAACAACACTAGGATTCATCTTTCTTCTTATTTACAGCTAGCTTTTGTGCAACAATAACAACAACATTAGGGATTTATATGGCCTCCTATTCCTATTCACTGGGCTCTATGTTGTTTCTAGTTATTTGTAATTATGTCAATTGTGTCGTGATATAAGGAATTCTCTCTCTCTCTCTCTCTCTCTCTCTCTCTCTCTCTCTCTCTATATATATATATATATATATATATATATATATATATATATATCACTCCCCCTCTCTCTTGCACTCTCTATCTCTCTCTCTCTCTCTCATGAACTGTTAAAGGCTCTACGAGATCTTGAAGCCATGACCTCTCGCTCCTACAGTAGTCACCTTACCGCTATGCTCAGAGTACAACTGTCCATCCGTTCTGTATCTAGTAATAAATGTCGAAATGGCAGTAAGTGCTCTCAGTTAAGTTGTGACATTTTATTTATATAGATTTATTTAGATTTATTCAGAGCTTTACGCTTGACAATCATGGGTCTAGATTGCCACACTGGTTGTGGACATTAGTGTGCTTTACTATATACTCTACCACATACACTATTTACTGGCTCGAGCCAGTTGAGATGTCATTAATATATCAGACCGCGGATCAGAATGTGCGGGGTTCAAATCCTGGGCTCGCCCGTCACTGACATCGCTTTCGAGTGAGGAAACTGACGTTAATACCGGCTGTACAGCTTTTACTCTCCGTTGTTTATACTTAGCATACTGTGAACTCGGCTGCAATGTTATCTATTATCCATCGATGAGATAATATGAAAGCTCTCGTGCCTGTGTAGCGTGTTTTATGTTTTGTGTCAGAAATGTTGATGCGCTGTTATTAGATCAAATTTATTTATCATGACCCTAGCTAAACTGGTATTTGAGGAAATATGATGATGATGATGAATTGGGTATATTTAATGTGTTTTTATGTTCTGTGTATGTCAGATACTTGTACGTGTTGTATTCGGGTATATTTAAACAAGTTGTGAATTTGCCTGGTGTTTGTAATGGTCCCATAGTTTTTTATTCTTTTGTAAAGCTGCGTGCTATAGAAAGAACTAAGTCATCAGAATTGATCACGAGCCACTAAAGCGGCTGGAGCCAGTGGCGATGTCGATAAGATATTCAGCCGCGGATCAGCATGTGCGGGGTTCAAATCCTGGGCTCGCCCGTCACTGACATCTCCTTCGAGTGAGGAACTTGACTTTAACATAAGCTTTACCTGTAGTGATGCGATGCTTGCCTGTGTGACATGAGATAGATTTAGGAGACTCTGCCGTGGACCTACCATTAGGTAGAGCGTTGAGCGAGAGATAGAGCTTAGAGCTACGCACGGCTGTGTACTGTTTGTGTCACTATATGTAGAATATATATTGCTGAATAATAAATGGTTCGCCTAACGTATTGATGCTTGGCTGCGAAGCAAAAGGTTACAGGTTCAAAACTCACCCGGCTCTTCCCGAACTAGTGAGCTGTTTTGTGTACTCGAGAAAGTATTAAATAAAATGTAAAAAAATAAAGTAAATATTGGGTGACTCAATAGACAGAACACTCGGCACATCTGCAGGAAGCCATGGGTTCAACAATTAGTCTCACCTGACTCAGCTTTCTATAGAAGACTGACGTTAAACAGTCTCAAATCTAACACGTCGTTCAATTAACCAATGTATCAATCAACAAAATAAATTAACCGCCTCTTCACTCCTATCATAAAGCTATAATATCCACATACGTACACAAGTCATACAGAAGCACATATTATATATACTTGTATATAACGTCGTTCTTGTAGTTATACATTAACTAAACGGGCTATGTCAGCTTTCCATCTCCTTTAACTGATCAGATACAGTCAAGACATATATATCCATCATCATGAAGTTATTGGTCAATAATTTATATCACAAAAATTCTGTTCAAATAATCCAACAGTAACTCAACTTTCCTATGAGCAGTGCTTATGAGATCTAAAGAATAGAACAGTCTAGAGGTTAAGCCAAGTAACGTGGGATCCACTGGTGCATGGTTCAAAACCCAGGCTAACCTGTTGCCTTCCAACAGAACAGAATATAGTATGTATAGCTTAGTACTGCTACGTATTAGCACAGGATCTGTAGAACAATGAGAGTCACTCTGTTATGATTTAGTTACACTGTATTTACTCTATCAGCACTGCAGCTGTACTGCACTCAATCCACAGTCACTGGGTACAGTGAATTAGCCATTCCTCCAGCAATCCATGCCACGACTCTCGCTATCTGTAAACAATAACAATAATTATTATTATTATTATTGGCCCTAATTATAATAACAATTAGGAATACATTTATAATAAAAGTTTAACGTTCGTTTCTTAATACAAGCATTATGTCAGGGACGTCCTATTGTAACTTGTCACTATAAATCAATTCACACAAACGAATAGAAAAAATATGTAAAACAGTTAGGTAGGATGATAATAGAGGAATGAAGCTGACGAGAATGTCAGTACAGGATTAAGAGGAATAAGATAAATGGGTGAAAAGTTATCACAAAGAAATTTAACAGATAAATAAAATCCTTATTTAATTTAAAACCATAGCAAAATAGTTCACTGCATTTCAATTTATTTATTGCACAGTTACACCAGTAGCCCTGTTGTATAACAACAGGTGTACCTGATACAATGTGCTACACGTGAACTACACACATATCTACACATATACCTACACATATCTCTACACATACATGTATATCTACACATATCTCTACACACATATCTACACATCTAAAAATTATCTACACCTATATCTACACATATATCTACACATCTAAAAATATATCTACACATATACCTACACATATATTTGCACATATATCTACATATATATCTACACATATATTTACACATATATCTACAGATACATCTACACATATCAATACGTGATGGGAAAAAAGCCTAGAGATAAAGACAGTAAGCAGTCACCTCAGGTCTTGTTCTGCTGCAGTACAGTGGTCACAACTCCAGTAGAGTTCTTCCTTCTCCAGTCCTCCACATTCTTCTGTTGTCATGACAACAAAACACACATATGTGTAAATATATGTGTAGAGATATGTGAAGATATACATAGATATATGTATAGAGATTTGCGTAGAGATATGAGTAGAGATATATGTAGAGATATGTGTAAAGATATGTGTAGATATATGTGTAGAGATATGTGTAAATATATGTGTAAAGATGTGTGCTAGGGACTGGTGGTTAGATAGATTTACCTGGTGGAGTTCTGACAGCTGCTGGTGCTTGACTAGGATCTCTCGACTCTGGAACTTTCTCTTACACAGCACACACATTAGCCCCGCCCAGTCTGTCAATCTCTCGTCTAGCTCCTCCCTCTCTCTATCCTCCAGGCCACGCCTCTCTTCCTCCTCCTCATCTTCTGCATCGTAGGCCACCAGACCCTTCTGCAAACAACATCAACGTGTAAACATGTGCGTGTGTACTGTGTGGATGGCAATGATATAGTGTAGTCAATACTCGTAGCATCAGCTGAGCTGTCAATACAATAGAACAGTTGATAGCAGCCTCGTATGATGAATACATTGCTGCACTTGTAACCACCGCAGAAGCAAAACCTACGCAAGGTTTTAGAGACATTACGATGACACTGCTCTCAAAAGCGTGATCAGAAACCTGACGGGTTAATCTATAAATATAATTAATATATACGTAGAAATGCGTAAAAATACGGTGGCTTCCACAATGATCACTCAATTGTCAATCAATTCATAATTGTCATGCTACCAATCAATTCATAGTTGTCATGCCTCCAATCAATTCATAATTGTCATGCTACCAATCAATTTATAACAGATACTCACAGCAACTATCTGTGGACTCACAGCCCCTGCCTGTTTCACTACCGCACCAGTAGAATTAGTCTGCTTCACTACCACACCAGTAGAATCAACTTTAGTCTGCTTCCCAGCCCTTCCTCTACCCAATCCTGTAGGTGGGGGCATAGCCTGCCTCCCTGCACCCCCATTCTGTGCTGAGGGGATGAACTTTGACCCCGCCCTTCTAGACAACGGTAGAGCCGGTGGGGGCATCAATCCATCAGCAGGGCTACCCCTGCCTAAGCCTTTTGCATTGTTTTTTGCTGATTGGGCTGGTTGTTTAGCTGCTAACAATACACGCGGTGGCGGCAGGGCTGGAGGCGGCATGTCTGGTTTTACTGCTGTCATGGTAGCACTGGTAGACGGAACTTCTGCAGATGTTGTAGCAGCTGTTGTAGCAGCAGCTGTAGCAACTGTTTTAGCAGCTGTAGCAGCAGCTGTAGCAGCAGGGGTAGCAGCAGCTGTAGCAGTAGGAGATGTGGTTGGCTTGCTGGCAGAGTTTCTTATCTGTAAATTAAATACTTAGACCACTAGACATTCAACTGATAAAGTGACTTAACATTTACAACTTACGAGTGGCATTTCATTTCTTTCAATAAAAATAAAAGTAGAATATAGAGAACCTTTAGACACTGGCAGGGACATATATAGCAAACACTATCAAACGGTTCATAAAATTAATTCTATACTTTGTAAAGCAATCTCGTGAAACTAATTTAGACATCATGCAAGGTTAGCTGGCTGGAGCCAGTGGCGATGTTGGTAAGATATTCGACCACGGATCAGTATGTGCGGGGTTCAAACCCTGTGCTCTCCCGTCACTGACACTAGCATTCGAGTGAGGAAACTGACGTCAAGATTATCTTTTTTGCAGGTACAGCTGATAAAATTACTAAAGCTGAACAAGCAGTAGAATTAATTCCCTCTAAGCGATATAACTCAATTCTTATCATGCACAAGAAAACAACAACAACTGAAAACTACATTTAGAATTGTAAAGTTGATTAGAATACAAATGTATGCAAATGTAAATATGCTTAGTTCATAAAGTTCAACCTGGTTTAATTTCTCCACAACTTGTCTGGCCCTTTCAAAACAATCCTTATCTACAGCAATCAATCAATCAATCAATCAATAAATAAACCAATGAACCAATCAATCAATAAATAAACCAATAAATCAATCAATCAATCCTTAAAGAAATGAGTACATCAGCCGTCATTAAATGAATTTAATAAATTTAGAATCAATCCTATGATCAAAGTGATTAGTTGTGACCCTAAAATATAAAACTGTAAAGCCCTGTTTAATGAAATATAGTACATTATATAATATAATGTACTACATTTCAGTTCACATGACTTACTGCACTGTCAGAAATGATAGGGTGGATCAGAAGGGATAAATTATATAGAAGTGCATTAAGCCCTTACCTGTTTTATTGGCCACAGCTCCATGCCTGTCAATCACAGCTTGACTCCGCCCACTGTTACCTCCAGCCTGCGCCACGCTAGCAGTACTTGAAGGTCGAACCTCTCTAGAACTCTCAGATGATGGAATGACCTCATTTAGTGACGCTGACCCAGTTTCAGCTCGCTCTACAGCACTTTCTCGACCTTTCGGCCTCTCTTGTGACCTATTTCTTCGTCTAGATGAGCTAGGTGATTTGTCAAGAGTTTTACGCTCAGTCGATCTTCGTGATCTATTTCTGGGTGACCTTGACCTATCGCTTATCCTATTTCTAGGTGACCTTGACCTATCTCTTAATCTATTTCTGGGTGACCTTGACCTGTCTCCTGACCGATTTCTAAGTGCTCTTGACCTATTTACAGGAGACCCTGACCTACCTTTAGCAGACCTTGACCCATCACCGCTAAGTCCCCTAGGTGACCTGCTTCGATTAACCTGGCGACCTCTTTCCTCAGGAAATCCCATGGGGGGAAAGCTACCCCTGATACTCGAGGGTAAACCCGCCCCACCTAGCCCCCCAAACCTCCAGGCCCCCTCCTGCAGAACCCTGTCCCCCTCCCTCAGTCTACCCTCCTCCCCCCCCACCTCTCTCTCGGCAGGCATCACGTCACGGTTCTGCCACCTGGTCGTCTCATCAGCGGTCCCGTGGTGCACAGAATCCCCTCCTCTCCTCTCTCTGCCCTCAGTCACGCGTCGAGCATCGTCTCTCTCTACAGATCTACGCCCCCGAACCCTCCACCTGTCCCGCACGTCCCTCGCACCTCCTCTCTCTTCATACCTGTGCCGTGCCGGTGCTTCCACATCAACCCTGCGCTCAGCATGCGTGCCATCTCTCTGTGCAGATCTGTCGCGCGGTGGTGAAGCAGCCCCCGCAGCGTTACCAGCGTCAAAGACATGTACGTCGATGTCGCAGAGCTGACAGATGGTATCTCTGAGCTGCCGCACGAGCGATGGGTTCTGTTCAGCCACTCCTGATTCCAGTAGTTCTCTCAACCGCTGTTCCGCTTCCATCAGCACCTCCAGCTTTTCCTCCTCCACCTGCCGTTCAACCTCTCTAAACGACCTTGACCTATATTCTCTGTCAGCCTGTCCTGACCTTGACCCAGATTCTCTGTCATCATGTCCCGACCTTGACCCAGATTCTCTGTCAGCCTGTCCCGACCTTGACCTGAATTCTCTGTCAGCCTGTCCCGACCTTGACCCATATTCTCTGTCAGCCTCTCCCGATCTTGACCTAAATTCTCTGGAAGCCTCTCCCGACCTTGACCCATATTCTCTGTCAGACTCTCCCGACCTTGACCCATATTCTCTGTCAGCCTGTCCCGGCCTTGACCCGTATTCTCTGTCAGCCTCTCTCGATCTAGATCCGTTGATTCTCTCAAAACTACGCGGCCTTGACCCAAATTTACTGTCGTCATTGCATTGATCAGATCGAGACCTATTTTCTCTGTCGTTATTGCGTGAACTTAACCTCATTTCTCTCGAGTCAGCCCGCGACCTTGACCTGTATTCAACTTCGTTAGTGCTCGCTTCCAAATCGGCTGAAGATTGCCGAATCAATCTGTTGATCAGTCTACAATTAAACGATCTCCTTATTAATATTACATCCATATTAATCTACTAATAACCATAGGGATTTCTGTAATTAACTCATTAAAGTGAACAACAGTTTAACAGAAAGACTTGAGAGATAAGGGATTGACTGATGATATGGTGTGGGACAGAGAGGACTGGAGAAAGTCTATTCGTATCCTGACCCTGGTTAAACTAGGATTCCAGGGAATATGATGCTGATGAAAGTTAGCAATAATTTAAGCAGTTGATTTAATGGAAACACTTTAGAGAAGCGTCAAGCAGGGAGCAACTATCTTCTGATTGTAACAGTTGAAGGTATCAGACAGAGACACACAGAGATACAGAGTCAAGATACTGAGATACACAGAGACATAGAGAGCAAGAGACAGACAGACAGACAGAGAGACAGACACAGACCCATGATACAATTCCTCCTTTGCTATCTCAACTCTCACCAATCTCTCGTCTATCGTCAGGGATTTTCCTCTGTTGTTAATCTCGTTTAGCAACAGCCTGCACTCCCGCGGTGTCACCAGCTTCACCAGGGCAGAGGCGGAGTCATCACGCCCACCACGAGAGTCAGGCCCCGCCCCCAACACAGCGATGTCTTGTATCTGTGCAGAGCTGAACCCAGCGATACAGTCGAGTATAGACTGTTGATCAGTGCTAGTGCTGAGTCCAGTGAATAGCAGTGCTGTAGCAGTGGTACACACACACATACACAAACACACACACATACACACACAGTCGAGTATAGACTGTTGATCTGTGCTAGTGCTGAGTCCAGTGAATAGCAGTGCTGTAGCAGTGGTACACACACACATACACAAACACACACACATACACACACAGTCGAGTATAGACTGTTGATCTGTGCTAGTGCTGAGTCCAGTGAATAGCAGTGCTGTAGCAGTGGTACACACACACATACACAAACACACACACATACACACACAGTCGAGTATAGACTGTTGATCTGTGCTAGTGCTGAGTCCAGTGAATAGCAGTGCTGTAGCAGTGGTACACACACACATACACAAACACACACACATACACACACAGTCGAGTATAGACTGTTGATCTGTGCTAGTGCTGAGTCCAGTGAATAGCAGTGCTGTAGCAGTGGTACACACACACACACACACATATACATACACACACAGTCCAGTATAGACTGTTGATCTCACACATACACACACATACATCTATATACACATACATCTATATACACATATCTCTTTGAATAATAACACACATTATAGTGAAATTATCAACTATCACTTTTAATACCACATGTTATATCCATTAGGCAATTTTGTCCATTTTCCTTGTTGCCAGTCCAGTGAATGTCCGAGATTTTACTCTCAGATCAGCGCGACTGGGATTCAAACCCACGAGAGTTCAATTCACCACAAGGTCTGTCATTTAAAACTTAATGACGTTATCTACACCCTTAACCATTGCGCTATTGAGACTTTCAATGACATTGAATACACATGTCTGCATTCACTCAGGGTGAATGCAGACATTGAGTAGGAATAGGTTCCGTGGGCCTGCCTCTAGGCACAGACTAGTACAAACTCACTGTAGGAGTAAATGAAAATAAGAAGAAAAAAGCAGTACTTACTGTCTCCAGGCATATGACCTTCTTGCACCAGCAGAGCTCCAGGCTGCTTCAACCCTACACATACACACACACATACACAGACATACACACACAGATATACACACAGACATGCACACATACAAACACAGGCATATATACACACAGGCACATATACACAGATATACGCACACATACATACACAGGCAGAAGGACAACCACAGATACACATATACAAACAGGCAGACAGACAACCACAGATACACATACGCCTTTTCGTCCATACCTCTACGTTCAAAGCACTAAACAGAGCCTATATTTGATATAAAGCACAGAGAGAGCTCTAAATGCTAAACTTTACGGTAAACAACATCATCATGTCAAGAAATAGAAACACTTTTGATAAGCACAAAGCTACTAAATGCTAACAACATCATCAGCTGAAGATGTAAGAGACTTTAAACCTTCATCGACCAATCACACGTAGGATAAGGGGATATGGCGTAACATTTAGAGTGTTCGCCTCGGATACAAATGGCCTGGGTTCAAAGCCCAGGTCGGTCAAGCACTGATGGATATCTCCTTGGGCCCATGGAAGGTTAATCTTGTATAGGAGCTTGCTGCCTATTGGCGCTATCGATAGCAAAAATATGATTAACCATAGAAATGACTAATAATAACCTGACAGGAACCTGTAAAGCGATCTCTAAGACCGGACACCGGGCCATGACATTGCCATGGAAATTGTCGGAGGTTATTATTATTACTTATTATTATTATTACTTATAATTACTTGTTATTATTATTAGTAAATAAAGATCTCAAAGATGTAAATCAGAATTTGAACATATTAGATGAGAGCATCTGTGATCTGGCAGACGATAGAGCGAAGTGGAGTCAATTAACCTTGAAACCTACTGCAGGGTCCAAATAGGACGTAGCACAGTCTTAGTAGTAGTAGTAGTAGTATTACTAAATATTACTTACTTGCTCTCACACCTGACTGCCCATCCCACTCTCTCCTCATCGACGACTCCTCCTCCCTATCTTGCTCATTCTTCTCCCAATCCCTCTCCACCTCATTCTCACTAGCCACCCCCCACCCGTCACTCTCCTTCCACCAATCTTCCTGGACGTCCCCCCCCCACTCTGATTGACTCCACGCTGGTCCCGTCCCATCCTGACTCCACGCTGGTCCTGTCCCATCCTGACTCCAAGCTGGTCCTGTCCCATCCTGACTCCAAGCTGGTCCTGTCCCATCCTGACTCCACGCTTGTCTCGTCCCGTCCTGACCCCACGCTGATCCCGTCCCGTCCTGACCCCACGCTGATCCCGTCCCGTCCTGACCCCACGCTGATCCCGTCCCGTCCTGACCCCACGCTGGTCCCGTCCCGTCCTGACCCCACGCTGGTCCCGTCCCGTCCTGACCCCACGCTGGTCCCGTCCCGTCCTGACCCCACGCTGGACCCGTCCCGTCCTGACTCCACGCTGGTCCCGTCCCATCAGCCTCCTCTTGCGGCCAGTCCTTCCCTGTCTCTCCCCAGTCTTGCTCACTCTGCTCAAGTTCAAGTTGAGTGTGCGGCCAGTCCTGCTGGTTCTGCTCATATTCTGCCTTAATCTGATCCCAATCTGGTTTACTTTTCTTCACACCTGATTCGTCATGACCCCATTCTGAATCATACTGGTTCCAGCCCTCCTCAGTTTCCTGCCATTCTGGTTCATTTTGCTTCTCGTCTGGGTTATTTTGCTGCCATTCTGGTTCATTTTGCTTCTCGTCTGGTTTATTTTGCTGCCATTCTGGTTTACTTTCCTGCCGTTCGGGTTTATTTTGCTGCCATTCTGGTTTATTTTTCTGCAGCTGAGGTTTTGGTTGTTCCCAGTCATGTTGACCAGGCGGTGTCCACGCGGGAATGGTTTGTTTGTGCTTACCCTCACCCTGCGCCTGTGGACCCTGCTCCCCCTCCCACTCCTCCTCCCAACATCTCTTCAACTCCTCCCACTCCCTCATCTTACCCTCCACACTGCCCACCAGTGAGCTCTGACTGCCTGGAGTTCCTGAGGCAGCTCCCTTCCCCTGCTGACTGCCTGGAGCACCTGAGGTAGCTCCCTGCCCCTGTTGATTGCCTGGAGCCCCTGAGGCAGCTCCCCGCCCTACAGCAAGCCCTTGCTGACTGCCTGGAGCCTCTGAGGCAGCTCCCCACCCCACAGCAAGCCCCTGCTGACTCCTTGGAGCCCCTGAGGCAGCTCCCCGCCCCACAGCAAGCCCCTGCTGACTGCCTGGAGCCCCTGAGGCAGCTCCCCACCCCACAGCAAGCCCCTGTTGACTCCCTGGAGCCCCTGAGGCAGCTCCCCGTTCCACAGCAAGCCCCTGTTGACTCCCTGGAGCCCCTGAGGCAGCTCCCCACCCCCGCCCCCGCCCCCGCCCCACAGCAAGCCCCTGCTGACTGCCTGGAGCCCCTGAGGCGGCTCCCTGCCCCTGCTGACTCCCTGGAGCCCCTGAGGCATGATGCCACGGCTGATTTAGATGCCCCAGTTGATGAAGATTCTGTTGCTGCTGCCACAGTGGGGCACTTAGGCCCCGCTGTTGATCATGAACCAAGCTCTGCTGCTCTGTCTGATACTTCTGCTGAATCCTGAGAATCAGTTGTTGTTGCTCAGCTGTTAGCTGATGAAATGGCCGCACGGGCTGCACACTTGACTGCACTGATGATTGACTGATGGCAGGATGATGATAGGCTAACTTGAGTGGTCTGCAGCCAGGAGCTACAAAAGTCTTCTGTAAACAGCCAAGCATATCCTGCCTCTTAACTCTCTCTTTCTCTCCCTATTTCTCTCTCTCTCTCTTACTCTCTCTCTCCCTATTTCTCTCTCTCTCTCTCTTTCTCTCATATATATTATATGATACATTTTAAATGTTATATGCCTCCACATATGTGTATATGCAATTTTATATGTTATATGCCATGAATGAACCTGTCAATTGGCAGGTTCATGGCATATATATAACTCCTCTACATATGCGTAGAGGAGCTATCCTCTGAATTCTTCCTCATATCAACGTACAAATAAGTTATCAAATAATCCAGCATGCCAAGCCTTGATCTTCCTCTAACCTTTTTCTTCCTTTCTTCCTTCAATTGCCTCTTGCACTAAACATAGGTGGCCACTAGGGTTGTGCTGATCTATACGTATATCAGGGGCACATAGCTGCATGCATAGCAACGCCGGTAATATTGATACACTAGATTATAAATAAATACTGTTACTATTCGTCATCATCATAATTAAGCCAATATTTAAAAATTAACTTTAGTCTTCTGCAAAGGGGGTTGAAATTTGTAATAAGAATCCAATTTGATATTTTAAATAGAAAAGAAGCAGAAGTAACACTGTCTCCGTGATACCATCACCTATACTTGCCCATACAGCTTTCAAAACGAACTACTTGGCTTTTATCCTATAAAGCACTGGATTAGCCAGCATATATGTAGTGCTAATGAAACACAATAATCTTATAGACCTTGTCAATATCTTAATAGTCTTATAGACCTTGATAATATCTAGATAATCTTATAGACCTTGTCTCCTCTCAGGAGATTAACAACATCCTTACAAACGTTAACCATCATCATCTTCCCTTAAATCCCAGTTTAATCAGGGTCAGGATACGAATAGACTTTCTCCTGTCCTTACTCTCTCACACCATATCATCAGTCAATCCTCTATTTTTCAAGTCCTTCTTAATCACCGCATCCCATTCAGCAATTATACAAACGTTAACCATATCTAATAAAATGCGCCTAGGAAAAAGCGCTAGCCTATTGTGGATATATAAATTTAAAGATTAAAAAAAGAATACTGAAAAATAAGAAAAGTATAAAAGAGAATATAGCAAAGAAGTATTCCTGTTCTGCAAGAAGTGATTCCTGATCCACGTTCTCAAAGCAAGCACTGAAATCATAATCCAGAGATGTCAATCAAATCTCTCTAAAGCCCCGCCTCTCTGGATTGGTCTCAAACTCCGCCCATTCCTCTACCCTTCAGAAGTGAAGCATACGTGTAGAGAAGTGGCAGCTCAAGAGCAGAGATCACGCTGCTCACAGCTCCCCCATCATTGCATGGATTAAATACAGCCTAGCACATGTAGATCTATTTGATAGATGTAAGGAATGCTGTCATTCGCCACTATACTTAGATGACAAAGCCCTGTCAATGAAAGAGATGATTTCATTGGCAGAATTGCTACCTGCCCTGATGATTAGAACCCCACCATTGGTTGAATGATTAGGTGATCAATGTCAATGAAAGAGATGATACACTGGCTGGCTCACTCCACTCTCTGATGAGCAGAACCCCACCACTGGTTGAATGATTAGGTGATTTAGCCCTGTGATATCATTGGCTGCCTCAATCCACTCCCTGATGAGCTGAACCCCACCATTGGTTGAAGGATTAGGTGATATAGCCCTGTCAATGAAAGAGATGATATCACTGGCTGGCTCACTTCCCGCCCCGATGAGTAGAACCACACCATTGGTTGATTGAAGATCATGATGACATAGAACCTGTAGTTGGCTGGTTAAGATTTCTTCAAGTACTTAAATCACTTCCACCTCTAATGAAATCCACTCTGATTAGACAGACGCTGTCATTGATTGAACACATTCTGTCTCTTATAGACAGTGGCTGCTATTGGTCAAGTCATACGAATGGCGTCACAGTTTGTAAAAAATTACAGCAAAAAAATGAGGGTGATCGAAAAAGTGTGAAATTTTTAACTGATAAAAACAACGCAATTTTTTGAAAATTTGGAAAAGGAATCAATCAAAATGTGTTATGCTTTATACAAAAAAAATCGACACTCAATTTTATGAAACTTTTCAATTTGTTTCTGTGCCAGCCTAACGTTACTCAGTTTCAAAATCTACGCTCCCATCCCATGAGAAATGAATGATAAAGATTTGAGGGCTTGTTTTAGGCACATTCAGACGACCATTCATTTGAGTGTAGAGAGTAGAGCTTCGCTGAACCTGTGAGACGTTCATCCACCTCGTCGCCTCCTCTACGCTGGAGAACTCTATGAGCGCTCGAGCGCCCTGACCTGTCGCACAACAGCCCAACAATTTATCAACTCACACACACATGCACTGCCGCTCTCAAACACCTGTGCAAATAAATTCTTGAAATAATACTGAAAAATACAGGCAAATTCTTAACTCTTGATTCAGGATTTTCTTGCTAATCCTGTAAAAAAATTCCCAGTCAGTCGTGGTCTAAGAAAACGGGTGAATTCCAGACACAGTCAAGAAAATTGTAAATCAATAATAATAATAATAATAATAATAAAGGTTTAATGTCCGTTTCGTCAGCCAAGGATGATGTCAGGGACGTCAATAAACAAGCACTGAATACTCAGGCGTAAGTCATCTTGAGGAGAGTCTGGAGAGCTGTGTTCTCTGCTTGAAGAGATGTTGAAGTAAAATACACAGCTGTATATATATATATATATATATATATATATATATATATATATATATATATACATTAGGAGTCAAAGAGTTTACTGATTTGCTGGTCTATATAAATCAACACATGTATATATATATATATATATATATATATATTTATATATATATATATATATGTATATATATATATATAATATATCTATATGATACAATACATGTATATATAGAATAATATAACAATAATATTAATATAAAATATATAAATATTATATATTATATATATATATAATATATATAATATTATATATATATATATATATATATATATATATAATATTTAATTATATACATATATATATATATATATATATATATATATATATATAATTAAATAAATATAATTATGTATATAATGTATAGCAAAATGTTGAATATCGCAAGTCATGAACTTAATATGAGTTAAGAGTCAGGTAAACAAGTAGCTAAAACCACAACAGCAGTCTAGACCTATGCTCTTAAACATAAGCAAATCACATCGGATGACTCGACTAACAAATCTGACCTGCTTATAAGTAGTAGAAATTCTCTAAATACTGGCCTCATACACTGCAGTTACAAAGCCTGCAGGCCAGATCCGATGACTTGTAGACAAGTCGTTTGCCAGCAGATCAGTAGATGCAGGGTTCAAATCCAGAGCCTTCGCCTCACTGAGATAATATTGAGCCCGAAACTTGACTTTAGCTTCTTAGCTTTTAGATACAATTCTTATAATTTGTAAAGAAGTCCCATTTCACCAACTAAACCAACAAGTTTATGACCACTATTCACTGGACACCAAGAAAATGCATTCTATAATTACTGAATCTGCAGCAGTATGCTACGATCAGAATTCATTCATTAGACTGAATGTTCAGAGGTTCAGAAGTAAATGTTACATGAGTATCAATAAACTCACAAGAGCCATAATTAGAAAATAGCAAAGATAAAGGATGATAACTAGCAGTGATAAATAGCAATGATACATAGCAATGATAAAGAATGAAAAATAACACTGATAAATAGCAATGATAATGAATAAAAAATAGCATTGATAAATAGCAATGATAAATAGCAATGATAAATAGCAATGATAAATAGCAATGATAAATAGCAATGATAAATAGCAATGATAAATAGCAATGATAAATAGCAATGATAAATAGCAATGATAAATAGCAATGATAAATAGCAATGATAAATAGCAATGATAAAGAATGATAAATAGTAGAGATAAAGAATGAAAAATGGCAATGATAAAGTACGATAAGTAGTAATAAGTAACACTAATAAATTGTAATGATAAAGAATTATAAGAATTAAATATAGATGTACAAGCAAATAGAAATAGTAAAATAATTTAAATTGATGCATATCAATAAATGAAGTAAATTGAACTAATATTACATAATTGAATAAGAACTAACTAACTTGAACTAATTTACCTAACTGAATTGTTTACTCACTTGACTGAAAGGTTCTTTGTATAACAATTTTCTTCGCTGTCAGACCAAACTTCGATACCTCCCTCTGAATCTGAAACATCAATAGCATTAATTAGAGAGAGAGAGAGAGAGAGAGAGAGAGAGAGAGAGAGAGAAAGAGAGAGGGAGAGAGAGACAGTTTATTTAATTCCAGAATCATCAATACAGTGTTACATACAGGTTAATGAAAGTCACAGTTTCATATAATTCTTGACGTAACAGTAATACAGTCACAGACAAAACACTTGAAAGCAGTAAACAGTTGAGAATATGTCAATCCTATCAACCCTACCAGTTGACGAAATTGATCTGAAATAGAGGCTACCAATACAGCGACTAGCGCCTCTTGCTGGTTACCTCAGTAAAGTTTAATACTAAGTAACAAGCAATTACTGACAAATTAATTAACAACAATTAGGCAATTAATAATTAGCAATTAATTTCGCAAAGACCATCCTAAATGTTAGAGAGAACTAAATACAGCAAGGAAAATCAAAATATTCCTTGATATTGCTATTTGATTATCAAGGAATATTATCACAGTCCTTGACAATCAAATAGCAGAACCTTAGAAAGATAACTAGGATACAAACATGGAATTCCAGAATGACTTGTGGCAAATTCTGAATGGAAATCACACAAGATGGTACATTTGCAGAAAACTGATCGCGGTTTAGGCTGAAAGAATTCATTTTCTCTAAAAGAATATTCCAACTCTGATTCAATGAACTAAAGCTTACTTGTATTCTTTATTATTCCATAAGCCATAACTGGTTTTTATTAACGTTACACACAGCTTTGTGTGGATATAAGTTTCTCAAAAGAAACGGTTGGTTTTGTAAATGTTTACAAGAAACTCAAAATCTCTGTTAGATTATAGTATAGATATATAAAAATCTAACATTAAATTTAGAGTAGTTTTATATATGCGATTTTCACAGACTAAAATCAGGATTTAAAGAATAAAATCATAAATTTTGATCAATAAAATAATCCAAATACACGACAGTAAACAAAACTCTTCAAGTGTTCACACAAGCAACGTTCTTGTTCTTATTCTAAAAGGATCTTTTCGTTTGTCCGGCAGTTCGAAACATAAATATAACCTTTCCTTTTTAATTTTAGTTTTAAAACTTTAATAACTGTAGTTTGAAAAGTGAAATATTATATGTTAACAGTAATAATCAAGTCAAATATTTAGTTAATACGGAATTCTACTTTCTCCTTACTAACTTCGGGTAGATGACGGTAAAGAAGCCTTTAATGATAATTTTTTGCTAATAGTTACAATTTCAACAAGACCATTGGAGTGCTAGAGTCGTTCACGACTGAATCGAGCATAATTCATGGAGCTAAATACCAGGTGATAATAATATATAATAACAACAATTAGAGTGCTACTGTCATCAATGACAACATCGAGCACTATTGAGACAAAATCAAGACGGCGAGCAAAAAGAAGGTCCAAAACGGTGCAAATTCCAAAATCCAGATAATCAGTCCAGAGTGAAGGGAATTAAAGAAAAGGTTTAGGCGCAGGTCGCTGCTCATGGACACTGGACGGCAAAGAGAGATGGAAAAGATAGGTCTTCAACTGCCTATGGAACTGATCATAGGAAAGCAAAGGCCGATGTGCTTCAAATGAAAATTTCCGAAGATTAGATGAAAGAGAATTCCAGATCTGCGGTGCAGCATGCTGGAAGGAACGATTAGATAGCTTAGAGCGCGAAGGTAAGCTAGGTCTCACAAGAGTAATTAATTTAGAAGACCGAGTAACAGTAGGCTGCATCACTTTAATCAAGTGAGACATACAAGTGTGTCCAGGGATGGTGATGGACTTATAGGTCAACGAAGCTGTTTTGTAAATGATTCGCTCTTTAATCTTTAGCCAGTGCAAAGACTTTAAAATGAGCGTAACATGTGAGTACTTGGACCTACAAAAAATTGCTCGCGCAAGAGAATTCTGAACAAAGTGCAATCGATCAATCTTACAGCCAGGGAGATTTAAAAACAGGGAATTACAGTAGTCCAATTTCGATTGCACAATGGCAGCACCAATTGTAGCAGCTGTCTCACGTGACAAATATGGACGTATTCGACGAAGATCACGGATATGGAAGAAACATGCTTGTGAAGTTTTAGTTATGTGTGCGTGGAAGGTTAGGTGTTTATCAATGATAATGTTGTTTTTATCAGCCGGCCGTTGACAAGCAACGGAGGCCGCCGCTGATCTGGGGGAGGGTAGTGCTTCCCTCCGGTAACAGTTGGGGAGCGCCGACATCTCGAGGAGGCCGCTGGCGATACTCGCCGTAACGGCCGAGCGCCCATCATCAACAGCCCGGCGGCTGTCGGTTGTCGCTAGGTGGTTGGCGGTAGGTAGTTGTCGGTTAACCATAGCCCGTCGAGAGGTTCTCTCGGGGCGGACTCTGCGCGATCGAGTCCGCTCGACCTCGTCGGAACCCTAATCTCTGGCCTACCGTCGCATATTACTACGTTATGTGGAATTATTGTTTGAGTGCCTTGGACTGCTAATTCACCTTGGCTAATGTCGCTAGCATCGCCTGGTGATTCTCTGGCGGGGGGGTTAACCCCCAATAAGAGAGGTTCTGACTCTATTATTTCCATGGGCCTTTGTTGGCCTAAACAAGTACCGTCATTGGTTTTGGACTGTTCCTTGTCTGAGAGGTAAACCTCATACGCCCCGACGTCAGGCGTACTGTCTACAACTGGCAGGTCCATAGCCTTTATGGATTAGATTTGATGTATAAGTAAATGAATTGTATTAATTTAGTGACTTACACGTAGCAGACTTCTTAAACGACGGTGGCCGGACGCTCTGAGGGACACCAGTTGAACGATTATGTAGATTACTTATTAGATTACTATCAGCCTAATTACAGTACTTTATTTAACAGTATAATAGAGACGCCAACACGTGTTTTAATTTGTAGAGTTTAGGTTTTTTAAAGATACTTAACATACGCGCTCACGTACAACAGAGACTGGTAAGAGAAGACTATGTTGACTTGGCAACGACCGGAGAGAGAGTCTCTTTAACCGCCAAGCGGCACCTCTATTTATACGCACCTCAGGCCTAACGGCCTACACGACAGCGTCGCGCAGTCAGACCTAGAAAGGCCGCAAAGATTCGAGTTCGAATCAACATAAGCGAAGTTCGCAACAATAACACCGAGATTTCTCACAGAAGAAACAGGTGATATTTTAATACCCGAAGATAACGAAAGAGTTTTCCCATTCAGCTTCAGAAGCTATTGAGGTGTCCCGACCAACAAGAATTCAGTCTTAGATGGATTAAGTGCCAAACAATTAGCAGACATCCAAGAGGATTTAGACTGAAAACTTTGTTGCAGGAGGGTTTCAGCATCAGAGTAGGAGTTAGGGGTGAAACAAGTGTACATTTCAGTGTCATCAGCATATAGTTCATGATTAATAGAATGAGAAGCGATCAGTGAGCTCATGGGTGTTGTATATAGGTTGAAGAGGATAGGACTAAGAACGGAGTCTTGAGGCACACCATACTTTAAGTGAGAAGGCGAAGAGATGTACTCCATCACTTTCACACTAAAAGAACGATCCGTCAGATAGGAGGAAAACCAATCAAGAACAATTCCACGAATACCGAACCAGGAAGAAAGACGTTCCAGAAGAATATTGTGATCAATGGTATCAAAAGCGGCCGAAAGATCAAGTATACATAATCCAGTTAAGCGTTGTGTGCACATGGCATTAACAATAGAATTGCACACAGATAGAAGCAACGTTTCAGTTGAACGATGCTTAGTATAAGCAGCTTGATGCTTATTAAATAGATCATTGTATGAGAGATGAGTAGAAAGCCTCTGGAGAACAATTCTTTCAGTGAGCTTAGATATGTATGACAGATTAGATATAGGCCTGTAATTCGACAATAATTCCTTATCCAGTGTGGGCTTTTTAAGCAATGGAGTGATAACTGCATGCTTAAAAGCGCAAGGAAATATGCCAGTAGAGAGAGAGAGACTAACAATTAATGTTAATACAGGAGCGAGTATGTGAGTACACTTCTTTAAAAGAGAGGTTGGGATAGGGTCCAAGTCACAATGTTTGTCTGGAGAGTCTAAAACTAATTTAGTAATCTCTTCAATTGTAACTGGCGTGAAATTAGAAAGCTCATCCTTGGAATGAGTCTCTACTGGAGTATGAGGAGTAGAGTTAGGAGCTGGAGAGATAGATGCTTTAAGATTGCTTATCTTATCACTAAAGTAACTGGAAAATTGTTCAAGAAGTGACTCAACAGGAGTATAAGGAAGAGAAAGAGAAATAGATCTATGTAAAAGATCATTAACAGTTTTTCATAAACTCTTAACATTCACAGCCTTACTGACCAAAGAGGAGAAGTGCTCTTTCTTAGCATTAGCAATAGAAGTACGATAAATCTTGTGTTGCAAATTAGAAACAGTTTTCCAAAAATCGGAATGGGTATGACGCCACTTTCTTTCAGCTCTACAGCATGCAGCCTTTAGCTTTCTCAGATCAGAGGTGTAATAAGGGTTAGATTTCTTGAGCTTCTTGGTAGTTAGAGGTGCATGCTTATCAAGTAGAGATGAAAGAGTAGTGTTATACTGTTTTACTAATTCAACAAGATCATTAGAAGGAGACTTGATCAAAGTCGAGTTTTCAAGATCAGAACAAAAGAGCTCAAGATCAATATTATTAATACACTTAAATGAAACAGTAGCTGAATTTTGAATAGTATCTGGCTTAACATGATTATAAGTGAATACAACAGGAAAATGGTCAGACGGCGAGTGAGATAAAATAGTAACACTTAAAGGATCAATAGCAGAGAGACTTGGTGTAATAGCAACATCAAGTGTATGATTGTCAATATGAGTAGCAACATTCACATGTTGAACAGCATTACAAGAGGACAGCAAAGTATTGAGCTGCTGAGTTAAGGGATCAAGAGGATTATCAAGGTGAATATTGAGGTCACCTGTAATCACAAAGTCTGATTTAGAAGCAGTAAGGAAGGAGAGTAGGGCAGAAAACTCCGATAAAAAGACAGAGAAAGGTTTGGCATAGGTGGAGGACGATGGTGGTCGATACACTGCAATAACATGCAGAGTACATGTGCCAAATTTACCAGTGACTGAAATTGCTTCAAATGAAGAAAATTACGACAGTCAATGCTAAGAAGGGTAAAGGGCTTCCTTAGTACGAGAGCAACTCCACCACCCTTAGCACCAGATATCCTAGAGTCACGATTTGCAATAAACATATCATAACCGGGAGGAAGAATAGACATCAGTTCAGAAGGAGTGGTTATTGAGGATAGCCATGTTTCACTGATGGCAAAACAGTCAAACTTGTGAGTCTTAGCCAAATCATGCAAAGCAATGATAAGGTCTGAGTTGGAGAGGGATCGGATGTTAATAGAGCAAAGAGAAATATTGCTTCGAAGAGAATTAACAGGAATTCTCGATCGAAACATGCTTACAAAACTGACTAATCAGTAATTGTAAACAACACAGAAAGTACAATATAAATTACAATATAGTATTACACAAGTTACATAAAATGATACAAATTCGCAATAATTAACTAACGATCAAAACGTAAACACTATAACTTTAGCAATTTAAACAGTAAAAGAAGTATAAAATAATTGCAACGGAATAAACTATAACCGTAAAATAACGGTCAAAACTGTAAATTGATTTTTCAACAAAATAACTGTCTAACAGATTAACAATATAACATAGAACTATGAACTAAGTTAATAGTACGCCAATGTAATTAATCAAGTCTAAAACTATTCCCTCAAGACGCTAAATTTCATCAAAAATCTATTTATTTATTATAAATAAATAAATAAACAATCCTGTCAACACATGACAAATGTGTTGTGTAAATGGAAATTAAATCAAGTGGAGAGAATATTATCTTCGGGCCACAATTTAGCCTACTAGGACCACCTTTTATTTTTTAATACAATCCATTTAAAGGTCTTTATTTACTTTATTTATTGTCTTTATTAACAAAGAATCGCATTGCAATTGGACTAAATAGTGTTCGATGTTGTCATGCTAATTTTTTGTTAAGATACTGCTTCTTTTAGACCCAGCAAATGCACGATTCAGGTTACAAAATGTAAACAAAAATATAAACATTAGACCATAAAAATTGTGTAAAGAAATGTTTCATAGTTAATGTTATGATTACAATGATCTCAGGATTTCCTGTGATACAATAATATTCTTAATTCCGGTTGAAGTAAATATCGCAGCTTAATTTTTACATTTTAACTTTATTAATAGTTAAATTTAATTTTAAATTGGTATCCAAATTGCTCTAAATATTTGTGCTGTAAATGGTATTGGAATAAAGATTTATATATTATATGATGGCTGGACTATAAAATGTTCTTGCTTAAATTTATTAAATTTTGAAAGTGTGCTTTTAGAGATAAGATATGATTAACCTTTGAAAGGATTGATATTGAAATGCCAAAATCTGTATAAAAAAGTCAAAATTGGAACAAAAAGCAAGAACACTGTGCTTTCTGAAGCCAGTACAAATATTATTCTGATTACTTTAATATATGTTATGACAGTAGTATACCATACGTTATTGCATTGTACCTAGGCACCCTGGGGTAGGATGAGCGGTGTTTGGGTGCTCTACCTATTTGTTCCAGTTTTGGTTGGACTTCTCATAGCTGAATACAAGCAGGACATATTCCACGTCATCAAAGTTCATTTATTTGATGGTAGGTTCAAAGAGTTGCTGATCTTGCTTATATCCCTATAGTGCTTATGCTTATATCCCTACATTGCTTATGCTTATATACTATAGTGCTTATGCTTATACCCCTATAGTGCTAATGCTTATATCCCTATAGTGCTTATGCTTATATCCCTATAGTGCTAATGCTTATATCCCTATAGTGCTAATGCTTATACCCCTATAGTGCTTATGCTTATATCCCTATAGTGCTTATGCTTATATTCCTATAGTGCTTTGCTTATATCCCTATAGTGCTTATGCTTATATCCCTATAGTGCTTATGCTTATGGTGCTTGTGTTGTAGAAGCTGAGGAACATGCGGAACAGGGCCCGCTGGACCTGGAGACTGGATGGACCGCCCTGGTGGTCGTGCCATCTGCCCGAGAGAACGGTGAGAAGAGAACTGGAATAAGAGAGACGTGGGGTGAAACGATTCAGCGGTACAACAGTCGACCAAACAATAGGAACAGGTTAGAGGATGTAACACTGTGACGTCCTGTCTCTATCATTTAATAATCGTTCTCTCTCTCTTAGTGCACTGCCTACTGGCAGGTCCATGGTATATAACGCCTCCACTCTTCTCTGTCTTCCACTTTCCTCTAGGGCTGTACTGTACAAAAATGTCTGATTATTGCTAGTGGTGTTGTATTGTTTTTAAGTTACTGATTGGCTGATTAATTAGTTAATTGATCGACTAACTGAGCGATTGAATAACTGATTGAATCATTGACTGATTTTATTTATTTATTTATTTATTGTTTGATTAATTGATTGATTGATTGATTTAGTGCAGTGTTATTCCAGTCTCATAATGTTTTTCTATTTTAGTTTCTATTATTGTCATTGCTAATGTTTTTGTATTTCTATTCTATTTTAGTCTTTGCATATTTTTTCGTTTCAGTTTTTATTCTATTTAAAAAAAATACTTTTCTATTCCTATTCTATTTCAGTCAAGGTATTTTTTTTATTCTATTTCTATTCTATTTCAGTCTTTACATATGGTGAACCATTTTAAATTCAAAGATCACACCTGTATTATTCAATATTTCTATTCTTAATTTCATTATAATAAATCAATATAGAGAGAGGTGATTAATAGTCAAGTTCGCCACGGATAATATTACAATTGAGTTTGCTAGTTTGAGTTAATCATTTTACAATGAAAATTTCTCATGCGTATCCATTATTTTAGCATGATCGTCTATCATTTTCCTATTAAGCTTCAAGAAGACCTGTTTCTCCAAACGCACCTGAGCTCTATTTCTCTTACGGGCAGTCAGATCTCCATAGTATCTTCTCTTGCTACCTCTTTTCTCAACTTTTTCGATGACAAACTAGCCAAACTCTGCAGCTCTATACCCTCCAACTCCATTGACACTGAGAACTCCATTTCTGTAAATATGCCTGAACCACCACTACTGTCCAGTTTTGAACCAGCTAATCCGGAAGAAATACGCAATTTTATTCTTCGCTCTACCGACTCATCTTGCTGCCTTGATGTTATTCCTACACGCCTACTGAAATCCTGTATTGATGTTTTAGTTGCTCCTATTACTTACTTAATCAACCTCTCACTCTCAGAAGGTATCTTCCCGACCTCCTTAAAACAAGCAGTTGTATCTCCTTTGCTAAAAAGCCTTCTCTACCAAAAGATGATCTTTCCAGTTACCGTCCTATTTCCAATCTTAACTTCATCTCTAAACTTCTTGAAAAGGTAATTTATACCCGTTTATGCACTCATCTTGATTCTTTCCCTTCTCTCTCTCATTTTCAATCTGCCTATAGAAAACTTCATTCTACTGAAACCGCTCTTCTTCGTATACATAATGATCTTAGCTTGGCCATGAGTAGTAAACAGGTTTCTGCCTTGGTTCTTCTAGATCTCTCTGCTGCCTTTGATACAATTGACCACGGCATCCTAATAAATAGGCTTAAATCTTGTTTTGGCATATCTGATTCTGCCTTTTCCCTTCTCACATCATATCTCTCATGTCGCACACAATCTGTTGTTATTGGTCAAAATCGCTCTTCTGAACTACCCCTCCTACGCGGTGTTCCTCAAGATTCAGTGTTAGGTCCATTGCTCTTCTCTTTATATATCACTCCTCTTAGCTACCTGCTTGCTCAGTCCGCCATAAATTTTCATTTCTATGCAGACGACACACAACTATATATTTCCTTTTCTAATCATGATTCTGATCAAAAACTGGCTCATCTCTCATCCATTCTTGACAAGGTTTATTCCTGGTTTTGTGCTAACTGTCTTGCTGTTAATCCTTCCAAAACTGAATACCTTTTAATTGGCACTCCTTTGCAAAGAAGTAAACTTACCAATAACTCTGTTAATTTTCAGAATCTTGCTCTTTCACCTTCTCGATCTGCCAAAAACCTTGGAGTCATATTTGATGAAAATCTTGACTTTAAATCCCAAATCTCTTCTGTTTGCCGCGCTTCTTTCTTTCAGATTCGTCAGATTAGGCATATACGTCCATCCCTTACTAGAAATTCAGCCACTATCCTTGCTAATTCTATAGTTCATTCAAAGCTCGACTACTGTAATTCATTATTACATGGGTTACCTACTTCTTCTCTTAATCGTTTGCAGCACGTCCAAAATTCTCTTGCACGTGTTGTTTGTAAGTCCTCTCGACTTCAATTTCGCTCTCTTTCTCTTCTACGCAGTCTTCACTGGCTCCCTGTTAATCACCGCATAAAATATAAAATAGCTCTATTAACTTTCAAAACTCTGCGATTTGGCAAGCCTTCTTACTTATCTTAAATTCTTCTTCCCTATCGTCCCTCACGTGCACTTCGCTCCACCGATGCCAATCTTCTCTCAGTTCCAAATATTCTCACGTCATTGGGCAGACGTTCATTTTCTTATGCCGCACCCACAATCTGGAACTCTTTACCTGCTAATCTTCGCTCTTGTTTTTCTCTTTCAACATTCTCTAGCAAGCTTAAAACTTAACCATTTCCCACCATAGACATAATCAATCTACCCTGACCATTTTTTTGATCACCGGACTGGCTTTCGTTTAGGACCTTGCTTCTCCTCAGCACATTTCCTTCGCAGATTGGTCTGGGTGAATTGATCTGTAGTGATATGTGCTGTTGGGGACGTCCCTGACATCATCCCTGGATGAGGAAACGGACGTTAAACCTTCATTATTAGCAAAGTAAAAAGTAAACATGCATTATAGTGAAATGATCAACTGTGTTGATATCTATCACTTTTTATCACCACATGTTTAAACCATTAGGCAATTTAGTCCATTTTCCGTGTAACCAGTCCATTGAATGTCCAAGATTTTACTCTCAGATCAGCGCGGATGGGATTCGAACCCACGAGGGTTCAATTCACCTCAGGACCTGTCCTTTAAAACTTCATGACGTTGCCCCTATGCTATTAAGACATTCTAAGACACAGAGCGAAAAAACACGCGGCTAAGAGTTTTATGTCAATCTATAACACGCAGCTATTTAAGAACTTGAACAAGATCGCGTTACCCTATTGTTATTCAAAAAATCATTTTCATTGCAAATGTTGAATGTGCCTTCACGAAAATAGAGACGAAAATTGGACGATATTGATTCGATTTTTATCGGTGCAGTCTTTATTTTTCGTTTGTATTCAGTTATCGTTGTCTAATATTTTTTAGTTCATTTTATCGTTATCGTCGAGCGATTCCGTATTTTTCCGTTTTTGTTTTCGTTCAAGTTGACAAATTCATTATTTTTCAGTCAGACGATATTTTCGTCTTAGTTTTCATCGACTGGAATAACACTGATTTAGTGCATTATTGATTTATTGCTTGATTGATTGATTGATTTATTGATTGATTTATTGATTGATTGATTGACTGACTGATTAATTAAGTGATTGATTGATTGACTGATTGATTGACTGATTGATTGATTGACTGATTGATTGATTAATGGATAGGTTTACACTGAGGTTTGCTGTGGGTTCTCAGGGTTGCTCTGTGCACGAGTCAGATCTCACTGATGAATATTCATGTGAACGGTGGAATGCTTCTGTGCCTGATGGTAAGCAGGTGGAATCTATTCAAATGATTGTGAGATTAACTGAAGCAGATTTAATGCTACTATTTGTTCACTACTTGAATTTATCTCTGTCTTCTATCATATGTTTTCTTTAAAGCTGGTAAAACCAATGTTAACGTCAGTTTCCTCACACGAGAGCGATGTCAGTGACGGGCGAACCCAGGATTTGAACCCCGCACCTACTGATCGGCAGTCGAGTATCTTACCAACATCGCCACTGGCTCCAGCCATTGAAGCTTTAAACAGTAAACTCATGAAGCTTATAAACAGTAATCAATACATTAGTAAAGCGAATCATTCTTGAAGCCATTTTCAGGCTATTGCACCCTCATTTAAACCTTTAGTTCTGCTTTCATAGTCTTTAATTTTGCATAGTAGTACTCGACGTCATGATGGGCTACAGTAACGTGTTCTAGCTCTGTTGTTGTTGTTGTTGTTGTTGAAGGTGCGGGGAAGGACGATGAATGGACGGCTGTAGAAACAGCACAAGCTCCCATTAGTAACCGCTCAGCCTCCTTCAAGAGACGCTATGGTCTCCAGTCTATTTCATTCGTTGTATGTATCATGCCATATGATTGCTTTATTGATTGATTGGCTGGTTTTCTATCTGATTCATTCATTTTTTCATTTGTTCATTCATTAATTCATTAAATAATTTATTCATTCATTCATTCACTGACTGATTGATTAGTTGTGCTACTGATTGACTGTTGATTGATTCATTAGTTGATTATTTAATTGCTTGATTGATCGACTGGTTGTCTAACTGCTTGATTGATTGATTAATTTATTGATTGATTGATTGATTGACTAATTGATTGATTGTGTAACTGATTGATTGATTAGGTACAGCATTCAGTCATATTAACTAAGCTGGGGGTGTACATAGATGAGAGAAAAGCGGGGGCTGAGGTGACCGCTAAACTAGTCGAGTCCTCCACACAGGTTAACTGTCCATCACAATATCTAGCTCTGTCTTCTCTTATCTAATCATCCATTACAATTTCTAGCACAGTCTACTCTTATCTAATCATCCATTACAATATCTAGCACAGTCTTCTCTTATCTAATCATCCATTACAATATCTAGCACAGTCTTCTCTTTTCCAATCATCGCTTGATTGATGGATCGATAGATAGATTGGTAGATATTTAGATTGATTTATTGATTGATTGACTTATTCATTTATTTATTTGTTTTGCGTGTAGAAGGAGATAGTGAGCAGTGTACTCAGCGCTAAGAAGACAGGACGCAGGGTAGGGTCTCATTGGTTCAGACCTGTGGAACAGTATCTGCTGCCCAAGGTTCTATTCCTATGTTTACACAGTATCTGCTACCCTAGGTTCTATAAGTATGTTTACCCAGTATCTGCTGCCCAAGGTTCTATTCCTATGTTTACTCTCACAGTATCTGCTACCCAAGGTTCTATTCCTATGTTTACTACACACAGTATCTGCTACCCAAGGTTCTATTCCTATGTTTACTACACACACTATCTGCTGCCCAAGGTTCTATTCCTATGTTTACTGCACACAGTATCTGCTACCCAAGGTTCTATTCTTATGTTTATTACACACACTATCTGCTGCCCAAGGTTCTATTCCTATGTTTACTACACGCACTATCTGCTGCCCAAGGTTCTATTCCTATGTTTACTACACACACTATCTGCTGCCCAAGGTTCTATTCCTATAATTACCACAATTTTTTTGCTGCCTAGATTCTATACCTATGACATTTCCCAATATTCCTATTCCCTATTATCATCGGGTTTAATTAATTTGAATTTACAGAAGTTCCTTCCTAAATTTTACTTAAATATATTGATATTGGGTTACCATATAAACATATAAACTTGACGTGTGTTTATGTGTTTTAGGGTTTTCGCGGCACGTTACTGTATGACAGCTTAGACGTTGGTAGCACTGACATGACTGGCTGGAATGAAAGTTTAACAACAAGGCCCAACCCCCATGTAACCGGTGTCATCCAGTTCTTACCAGAGGTTTGTTTATTTTAAGTAAAACTGGTGTGATCCAGTTCTTACAGAGGTTTGTTTATTATCAGTGAAACTGGTGTGATCCAGTTCTTACCCGAGGTTTGTTTACTATCAGTGAAACTGGTGTGATCCAGTTCTTACCAGAGGTTTGTTTATTATAGTAAAACCGGTGCGATCCTGTTTTTACCAGAGATTTGTTTATTATTAGTAAAACTGGTGTAATCTAGTTCTTTTGTCTTAAGCAAAACCGGTTTGATCCAGTTGCTACCGGGATTGTGAGAGATAATTAAAGGAATTGTTTTAGAACAATAGGGCAACTGTAGATTAGAGACAGTCAACTCAGATATTGAACCAATGTGTGAGGATTTTGTACACATCCACGATAAAACTAAAATGTCGAGTTTCACGTTGTACCCACATGGTCGGTTGTGGCCCCTTGCTATCTGGACCACGGTTGTCTGCACTGTTTTCAACTTTCAACTTTGCTTGGAGTACAGTCAAATAGTTTAATAAATAAAGTAATGACTAGTTAGAGTAGTAATCCTGTTTGTGTGGTATCATAGGAAGCACATCTACCAGATGGGCACTATGAAGATGTGTCTAGATGGAGAGCTTTTCCCATACATCTCGTTTCTTTCATGTTTAAAATACACGGTAGGTGGAACTTCAAATGCTGTATTTTATCTTTTAATATACTAGATTTTATTTTAAATTATATATTTCTGTTTATATATTAAGCGACTAAGCCGCCTGTTAATCAGAATTCAGTTCTATTTAAATATTATCTCTAGGTGGTGATGGTGGTGGTAGTGATGACGATGATGATAATGATGATGATGATGATGATGATGATGAGGACGACGATGATGACGATGACGATGATGATGACGTATATTACTCGTTGTTCTTGTTTCTCTATATCACAGAACTGGATAAGCTGCAACTTCACGTGGCCAATCAGAAGTCCCGTGACAAAGACGTATCGCACGCTAACAAAGCGCTGACCAATCAGCTTGCGGCTGAGTCACTGCGCCACGGCGACATGGTGCTCGTCCACATCGTGGACGTGTACCGGCACCTGGCGGACAAGCTGCTGAGGTTCTATGAGATGTTAGGAACTGAGCTGACGTCGACCACATACGTGCTGAAAGCTGACGACGATACATATGTAGATATAGAGAGGGTGGCTGAGAGACTGGATGACCTTGAGAGAGGAGGTCAGAGGTCATCTGGAGGTCGAGTGTGGCTGGGCAGGTAAACAGTGGTTCTGTTATAGCGATTCGTCGCCACTGGCTGGAGTATGTGCGGAGTTCAAATCCCAGGCTCGCCCGTCACTGACATCGCTTTCGAGTGAGGAAATTGACGTTAACCTTAGCTTACCAGCTTTTTAAACTGTTAGTTAATGTTATTATGTTATTCAGATTAAAAGATTTAATTTTAGTATAAATAATTTAATTTGAGATGAACAAATTTCAGCGTAGAATATTTTAGGGCTATGGTTTGGATAGGGTTTTTTTTGTTTTTTTTATTCCGTATAGTTACACACATGACATACCGCATGTGTGTACAATGTTTCCTTTCTTAAGTTTCTGTTTTTGAAGTTTTCGTTATTTCCTCCATTCCTTTCCATGGTTATTGGTAATCGTTGCCTTTTGTTGGCGCTCCAATAGCAGCCGGCGCGGATTTAAGAATAACCTCCAACACCCTGGGGACTGTTTACTTTTAAAGCTGTCTACACGCGGTCTTCCAAAGTGGTCGCCCACAATTTACTAACCGCGTGCAGCGTGGCTTTACTTCGCTCAACTGACGCGCAGCTTAACTGAGTGCGCTAAATCCTCCCCCCAGGGTTAAGGTTATGGTTTTGGTATGGTTGGTTATAATTATTGTTTTAATTTTATTATTATTTTATTTGTTAACTTGTTGTTAGTACTATTGTTTATTATTGAATTTTTATAATCTCATATATTTTCTTCGCTCTATTCTAATAATTTTAATGCTCAATATTGTCATGGATTCTCATTTTACTGTAAGTTGTTGTTGTTGCACAGATTTCGGCACAACTGGTTGGTCGAGCGCTACGGCAAGTGGGCGGAGCCTGATTACTCTGCCCAGGTCTATCCCAGGTTTGCCTGTGGCTCCGCCTACATTCTCTCACGCAGTCTCGTCACTTGGCTCGCTGCCAACTCCAGATCTCTCAAAACATATCAGGCTAGATTTCGTCCTAAATAACTGTCATTTCTAATAATTTAATTAAATAATTATAAATTCTAAAATCACTTGCTAATTTAATATTGCAATTTGTTGCAGAATTAGTTTAAATAAATGTTTTTGCTGTCTGATTAAAACTGTTGTGATTATAGTTACTATTTTTGATTGAAAGATAATAATATTAATAATAATATTAACTAATAATATTAATTAATATTATGAATATTATTATTATTACTTCTGTATTATAATATTATTAATAATATTAATAATAATAATAGTAATGGTAATAATAATAATAATAATAATAATAATAATAAACAATAATAATAATAATAATGCTATGATAAAATAACACGCACTAACTGGCCGATGTTACCACAGGGTGAGGACGTATCACTGGGGGTGTGGTTAAGCGCTGTCAATCACGTGGTGGTGGATGAACCACTGTGGATGTGCGACAAGGACTGCGTCTCCAACATGTACGCCACACCGGAGCAGTCGCCGGATGAGATGAGAGCAATCCACAGGAACCTAGTGACCTGTGGTGACCCCTGTGGGTGTGATTGAGGGGTGGGGGGGGGGAAGAGAATTCATCGGATTAGGAGGGGGGTCCTGGATGGATTCTCTTCCCCCCAGGGAAAATCTCTTGTAAATATAAGAACTATGGCTATGACGTTACTCAGTGTTTGAATTGTGCAAAGTTGGGTGGAGAATTAAAAAAACATAGAGGAGGGGTAAAATAGTGGAGGCATTGTATACCATGGACCTGCCAGTGGGCAGTGCACTAAGAGGGAGAGAGAGAGAGTGAGAGAGGAGGTGTGGGGGTAAAACCCTCTCTTTCTTGGTGTTCTAATTCTAACGCTATCGTGTATCTTTTAATAGGGGCAATGTTTCACGTGTTCACTGTAGTTATGATTCTGCTTGTAGCCATTATCTAGAAATACTGTTGTGAGAGAAGTTCTGTCTGTAGTTATGATGTGGAAATAATGTTGTGAGAGAAGTTCTGTCTGTAGTTATGATGTAGAAATAATGTTGTGAGGGAAGTTCTGTCTTTAGCTATGATGTAGAAATACTGTTGTGAGAGAAGTTCTGTCTATAGTTATGATGAATACTGTTGTGAGAGAAGTTCTGTCTTTAGCTATGATGTAGAAATACTGTTGTGAGAGAAGTTCTGTCTATAGTTATGATGTAAAGCTATGGTTAACATCAGGTTCCTCACTCGAAAGCGATGTCAGTGACGGGCGAACCCAGGATTTAAATCTCACACATACTGATCCTTGATCGAGTATATTACCGACGTCGCCACTGACTCCAGCCAGTTATGATGTAGAAATACTGTTGTGTAGTAGTGAATGAAAACTAGAGCCAAATCTCGGTGCTTATTTCTTGGTGTGCAGGATATCAGGCAATAGCAAATAACATTAACTGTTCAGGTAATATCTCTTAGTGGAACAGTTTTTTTAGGAATATGATGTTTCCATTTAGTATCGTTTATTTGTTCATCACAGCACAGATTATACAAACATTAGGAACGTGCATGCAGTTAGATACAAAAAAATAACAATACAAAAGAGGCTACCATAAAAGAGCCATAGCTCTCTTCAGTAATACCATATTTAGTAGCGATAGGAGTGGCTACAGCTAATGTAGCTTTGATTATATTTGCTCATTTTTCCAATATGTTGCAGAATTAAAAGTCTGGCAAAGTTTCCTATCTGGTTTTTTTATAATAACTGATGATTTTTACAGAAACACATCTATATTTAGCACATTTTTATTATTATTAAATCCTATTATTGCATGTTAACTAATTCAATGAAGAAGTTGATAGCATTTATCTAGCTCCTGCACTATTTCACCGGGTACATTGTATAGAATTATGGAGTTATCTGGACCAGTCGGTTCTATGTGATGATTATATGTTGACTGAATCTAGGTTAACGTGTTCTAATTATCTTGTACTAGCTGTATGCACAGCTATGTAAAAAGTTTAGAAGGTAATATTAATATGTTTATCTTGTAATAGATGTTGGTTAAAATGTTTATTAGCTGTATGCACTGCTTGGTTTAACGTCTGTTGCTGATTCACTGCTGATGTTCTGGGTTAGGTGGGATTCAAATCGTGATTCAATATTCCACGTTAACGTGTATTGATATAATGCGACTCAATGCTCTATTGTGTTGTGCTCATATCTTCTCTATGGTTCTAGTCGCTGTAGGTTCATGTTATACACTCTGCTGCTGTTGTTGTTGTTGCTATTACTTAGAATATAGCTTTCTTCAACCGTTGAGCTGCATGGATTATGATGTCTTAACATACGTAATTATAATGATAAATGCTTAATAAAAGTTTCATCATCTAAATATGACAGTATACGGCTTCCCATCGTTGTGTGTGAAAGGGTCAGGCACATTTTGTAGTGAAATGATCGTCTGTAATTATATCTAGCACGCTTACGTCCAAACGTTTGACCATTGAATCATATAATGAGAGTGATTTGAAAACAAAACATATGTAGCGATGGATAAGATCCTAAATCATGCAGGTTGATATCCAGTGATAAAACAGAAAATCGGATTATTTTATGTGAAATTAGTCGATCGGTAATAAAGTAAAATTACAGGATAAAATTTAGGTAGACTACGCAATTGCATATAGTTCAAAACTGTTCACATTAAAATATAAGAAATATAAATTAAGTAGTTTTAATATTATGCCAAAATTAAAGTACAAAATACGCACTAAATTGATTTACAATGTGTAGTAATACTGTGTCAGTTTAAATTTCAGTAACTTGTTTGGCTATAAGTTATTCATATTCATACACGCTGTGACTTAACGGAAGCCACGAGACTCATTGACTAGATTGCATTTTATCGCTCATTGTGTTGTTTACATTTCATTGTAGTATTTACATCAATTTTTAATAAAATCTGTGGGATAATCTTCTCTTTATTAAGCCGCCTGATCGGTAAGTAGCTATAAGTGATTCATTGCAATTGATTACATCATCTGTTTATACATATATAGAGATCGCAACAAACGATGTAAAATGGCGTCAGTTATTTCTTCTTGCCGGCATAATTAATGCTAGCGTCTATGCTATTGTTATATTTGGCTTTGGAGATTAATATGTAAAAAGCGTACATACATGTAGTTATTATGTACTAAATATCCTCATTTAATTGTGCAGTATGCATTTGTGAAATATAATATTTATTCAAGTAAAATTTAAATATTGTACGAGCAAATTACTCGCTTGCCCAGCTTCTGTATCGTCATAAACGAATCTCTGAACTTTAAACGACTAAGTTTAATATGCAGTTTCGGCTACAGATTTTAAGCAATAAAATTAAGATTTACTATGCTCTCATAACTCTAATATAATGCTTGTGTACTTCATCTATACTAAGGCACTAAGTCAGACTTGGCATTTTCACTGTATTCTCTAATAAGTTAGACTTTGATTGAAATATAAAAAAATAATTTAATTAGACGTTACTAAGCACATTTGTTCTTTTGAAGCAGTTACAAGATGACAGTATTCCCGCAGCCATCCTCGGTGGCAGACCTCCCTGAGGCAGGAACGGGGGTAGAGGGTCTGTCGGCAAAGAAGATTCTACAGAAGATGACGGAGCTAAGGCCTAAGACAACGTACCAAACAGTCGCACAGTTTGGACCCCCCGAGGATTCTGCCTATGTCATGCAAGCAGAAGTCGACGGGATGATTTTCCAGGGCATCGGTAATTCCAAAAAGAGTGCAAAGGTCATGGCTGCGTCCTACGCTCTCCTTCATCTCGGAGAAATCAAGACAAGCGACATTGAGAAGCCGCCAGATTATAACAGCTGGCCGATTAGCTGCGACGATTTTACCGAGGATATCGTAGACTCGATGCGATCGTATATTTACTGCGATTTCTCAGCGCCGTATCTGTCAAACAAGGCGGGGCTTAGAGACAGGAGGGAGGGGCCGGGATACGTGGATGCCTCGTTGAAAGACGGGAGACAGGACGACGAATATCTACTGGAGGTTGCGTAACGTCTCTACTCCATCTTAATTATAAAATCACTGTAAAAAATTACTGTTACTCTATCTGTCATTTATTCGCAATTACTCACTCCTTTTTCCCTTTATTTTCTTCTCTCTTTGTCTCCCTATCGTTATTTGTATGTATTGATGGAGTGATGGAATGATTAGTTAATTAGGTGATTGATTGATTGATTGATGGAATGATTAATTAATTGATTGATTGACTGATTGACTGACTGGACTATTGATTGATTGATGAGGCAGGTTGATCACAAGACTCTGAGGTTTCTGGGGTGTAACCCGCTGGGTATCCTGGGGGAGGTGCTGCCGGGGCTGAGTTTATTGATTGATTGATTCATCTATTGATTGATTGACGACGCAGGTTGATCACAAGACTCTGAGGTTTCTGGGACGTAACCCGCTGGGTATCCTGGGGGAGGTGCTGCCGGGGGCGGAGTTTATTGATTGATTGATCTATTGATTGATTGATGCCGCAGGTTGATCACAAGACGCTGAGGTTTCTGGGACGTAACCCGCTGGGTATCCTGGGGGAGGTGCTGCCTGGGGCGGAGTTTGAGATGCTGGAGGAGAGCATGGAGCCGGGTGAGCCTTTGTTTGTAGCCGCCGTCCACACCAATGGCATGAAGTTCACTGGAGCCGGCGGCAGCAAGAAGATAGCCAGAGCCAGGGCGGCTAAAGAGGCTCTCAGTACTCTCTGTGACATACAGTTTACTGCCTCAGCTGAGGGTGAGTGTGGATTTGATTGATTGATTGATTGATTGGTCGGTCGGTCGGTTGTTTGATTAGATGACGGAATATTTTATTGACTGGTTGGTGGATTGATGGTTTGGTTAATTGGATGTTGGTTGATTTATTGATAGGTTGGTTGGTTGATTGATTAGTTGGTTAAAAGATTGATTGACTGGTTGATTGATTAGTTAATCTACTGGATGATGGATTGATTTATTTTTTATGTTTACCTTCAAAATTTTTATTTGTTTATCTCATCATAATAAACATCAAATTCAGAATACTTAACTAAATACTAAACAAATTATCAAGAGGAAGAGTGTTACCACTTATTGACTGATTGATTGTAGATGGGATGCCATCTACAATCAATCAATCTGCCGCTCTGTGAGGGTGCAGGAGATCAGCTGTGACAGTTGATTGAATGATTGATTGACTGATTGATTGATTGATTGAATGTAGATGGAATGCCACTGTTCGAGGGGTGGGGATCAGCTGTGGCAGTTGATTGATTGATTGATAGATTGATTGACTGATTGATTGATTGTAGATGGGATGCCGCTGTATGAGGGGGCGGGGGATCAGCTGTGGCAGACGTACAAGGCTAAGCTGGAGGCAGACGCTGAGGCAAGCCTGCGTATCTCAGTGGCTGATCAGGACCCCCAGGCTGTGCTCAGGGCTCTCTACCCTGACCTAGACGTTCAGTGCCGCATGGTGGGCACAGCAGGCACCACCAGGCACATAGCACAGTACTACCTCGAGAACGAGGTTTATGAGGTAGCCATCTAAATCAATCAATATCAATCAATCTATATCAATCAGCCAATCAATCATTCAATATCAGCCAATCATTCAATCAATCAATGTCAGCCATTCAATCAATCAGTATCAATCAGTCATTCAATCAATCAAAATCAATCAGCCATTTAATTTAGAAGTTTTTTATATATCTATCTATCTATTTGGCATGCAGTACTGTGAGTAACTGATTCAATGTTGTAAATGGTAACCTATGAGACTATTGCACTGACTGATTGATTGATTGATTGATTGACTGACTGATTGACTGACTGATTGATTGACTGACTGATTGATTGACTGATCAATTGATTATCTAACTGATTGATTGACTGACTGATTGATCGATTGATTGATTGACTGACTGATTGATTGATTGACTAACTGACAGGCGGAGGACTTGACGGAGGACGAGGCGTGCAGGGCTGCGGCACTCACAGCTGTGACAGCTCTGAGAGTGAGCGGTAGGCTGTACGAGAGAGAGAGAGAGGTGGAGAAGAAGAGTGAGGAGTCAGTGAAAGCTCCTAAACAAGAACCCGAGAGACCTAAAGACAAGGTTGATAACTGATTGATAAGTGATAGATAGGTGATTGATAAGTGATAGATAGGTGATTAATAACTGATAGATAGGTGATTGATAACTGATAGATAGGTGATTGATAACTGATAGATAGGTGATTGATAACTGATAGATAGGTGATTGATAACTGATACATAGGTGATTGAAAACTGCTGATAGATAAATGATTGAGAGCTGATAGATAACTGATAGATATCTGATAGATAACTGGTAGATATCTGATAGATAACTGGTAGATATCTGATAGATAACTGATAGATAACTGATGGATATCTGATAGATAACTGACTGATGGATAACTGATAGATATCTGATAAATAACTGATAGATATCTGATAGATAACTGATAGATAACTGATAGATACTGATCGATAACTGATTGATAAAAGATATATAACTGATAGATAACTGATCTATCATTGTCTGTGTCTATGTGTATATGTGTGTCTATGTCTGTGTATGTGTAGTTGGCACAGAAGCTCAATCCTATCTCTAAGCTGTGTGTCTGTATGTGTGTCTGTATGTATATGTATGTGTATGTGTAGTTGGCACAGAAGTTTAAGCTGTGTGTGTATGTATGTCTATACGTATGTGTCTCTATGTCTCTATGTATGTGTAGTTGGCACAGAAGCTCAATCCTATCTCTAAGCTGTGTGTGTCTATGTATGCCTACATGTATGTGTATCTATGTCTCTATATATGTGTAGTTGGCACAGAAGCTCAATCCTATCTCTAAGCTGTGTGTGTCTATGTATGTCTACATGTATGTATCTCTATGTCTCTATGTATGTGTAGTTGGCTCAGAAGCTCAATCCTATCTCTAAGCTAATGCAGCTGTACCCACCGGACGGAGTAAGCTTTGAGGAGCACTGGGAGACTAAGCTGCCTGAGACAAACATCACGGCGTTCACTATGGTCGTGTGGATGGGCTCCCAGCCCTACGTGGGTGTGTCTAAGTCAAAGCGTGGCGCCAAGCTTGACGTGGCAGTCAAAGTGCTTAAAGCCATCAACAAGTGGACGGATGAGGATGAGGAGAACATCAAGAGCATACATACAGAGGAGGATCCCAACGAAATGGTCCCGAAACACAAAGAAAAGGTCAGTCGTAATCATATTATATAGATATAATAGCTTACATACAGGGGAGATCCCAATGAAATAGTGCCGAAACACAAAGAAAAGGTCAGTCAGACATAGTCACATAAAAAATAAATATAAAAGTTAATAACATAAAAAGTGATGGGGTCCCCTCTGAACTCATATGGCTTCAATCTCTATTGATTGATTGATTGCTTGATTTGACACAGGTGGAGGAGATAAGGCAGGGTAAGATACGTAAGATGCTCAAGAGTAAGGGGGTTCCCACTGAACTCATAGAGGCAGGCTTCAACCTTTACTCAGAGTGGAACGTCAATCAGGGACCTCAGGGTGGAGGAGGACCCGGAGAACTGGAGGGGGGTCCTGGAGGCGTGTGGGGGGCCCCAGACAACATTCCCTACCAGCAGGGGGTCTTCCCCCCTCAGCAGCCCCCCTGGCGCTCCCCCATGGGAAATAATTACCAGGGTGGGGACCCGGTGCAGTACCCGCTGCCACAGAGAGGTGGGGGGAGGGGCAGAGGGGGCCGGGCCCACCCCTATCTGAGGGGAGGGGGTGGGTATGGAGGTCATGACTCCAGCCTGGGCTCAGGGTTCAGTCAGCCCGGGGGCGGGGGGTACAGAGCGCCCCTGCTTCAGCAGCAGGGCTGGAAGTCAGGGGGAGACCAGGGCTGGAGGGGTGGTGGACAGAACCAAGGTGGGTGGAAGACTGGGGGTGATCAGCCGGGGTGGAGGGCTGATCAGGGGTGGAAGGCTGGAGGAGATAGGGGTGGGTGGAAGAGTGATAGAGGACAGGGCTGGAAGACTGGTGGTGGTGGTGGTGGTAGATGGTCGGCTGGTGCTGCTGGTGAGAACGCTGGTGGCTACGCCGGCAATCAGTCAGCCGGTCAGTACGGTAAAGCAGCCGGCGGCAATCAGTACCAGCGGCAGAGCCAGTACACCTCTCCGGCTCAAGCCACGCCGGCTCAGGAATACTACCAGACGAGTTCAGCCGCCCCGGCCAGTCAGAGCTACTACAGCAGCGGGGCAGCAGCCGCTAGCGGTGGAGTCTACACTGATCCGCTCTATCAGCAGTACTCGAGCACCACGGGCAGCAGTCTAGCTGCCAGTGCTGCTGCCTACGCCACCAGCAACGCAGCAGCCAGCTACCTGAGCGATAATACGGGATATCTGGGAGCCGCCGCAGGAAACACCGGCTATCTGGGTACAGCTGATAGCTCTGCGGCTTATGCCGCTGCAGCCGGCAGTAGCGGGTATTTGGGAGCAAGTGGTAGCACTGCCACTGGGTATTTGGGAGCAAGTGGTAGCACTGCAGGGTATTTGGGAGCAAGTGGTAACACTGCAGGGTATTTAGGAGCGAGTGGTAGCACTTCAGGATATTTGGGTGGGGGCGGGGCAGCAGGGTCAGGGTACCAGACTGCGGCTGACAGCTTGACTGCTGGGTATTTAGGAGCCAGCGGCTCAGCTGGGTACCTGGGGGCCAGCAGCGGTTCAGCCGGGTACCTGGGCACCAGTGCGGGGGGGCTGGGAGGTTTGTCAGGGGCTGGTAGCGCGCTAGGTGGAGGCTATGCTAGCACAACACCAGCCTACACCACCCAACAACAGTGGTGGGGGCAGTGAACCAGCCTACACCACTCAACAACAGTGGTGGGGGCAGTGAACCAGCCTACACCACTCAACAACAGTGGTGGGGGCAGTGAACCAGCCTCATACATCTGATAGATTAAACAGTGATGAACTACTCCTGTATGACGTCATGATTGGACTCAGTTCTAAATTGGTTGATCAGAGATAAGCTGTATGACGTTATGCATGGACTCAATTCTGATTGGTTGATCAGAGATAAGCTGTATGACGTCATGCATGGACTCAATTCTGATTGATTGATCAGAGATAAGCTGTATGACGTTATGCTTGGACTCAGTTCTGATTGGTTGATGAGTGATAGATACCTGTATGACGTCATGATTGGACTCAGTTCTGATTGGTTGATCAGTGATAGATACCTGTATGACGTCATGATTGGACTCGGTTCTGATTGGTTAATGAAGCCATGTTGACATTGATTGATGAAGTGACTGTGAGGCTATGTTATGTTATGTCACACATTATGTGGTGCCCTGTTGTATGTGTTAAATTCTGATGAATAGCACTCTGTGGAGCATTGAGCCTTTCTTTAAGAGATTGAATCGTGTTTGGTAACTGTGAACTGATAGAAAACTGACATAGGTTAATACCTTAACGTGAAAATTGGACTGATATATTCGGATGCTGATGTTATTGTGTTTTGTCTCATGCTTATTTTGTTAATAGTTTTGTCTGTTGTGGCGATGTGGAATTCTACACATGAAACTGCAACACTATGTTTTTTATAAATAAAGTATCTTTTTCTGTAGTAAATATCAGCTGAAGGTCAGTACACACTTTCTGCTTTCTTCTACTAAGAGACAGTTTTGTAAGTGTCACTAATTTTCTGGTGTCGTATGTTTAAATAATTTAAATATGATTACGTGATTTATTGTATCAGATGCTTTAGAGAAATCTTTAACAAAAAAATTGACTAATTGTCAGTCTAATTACAAAGTGAATTTAGTTGATGCTTAATTTATGGATTGTCTGAGAATTCCAATAAACACGCGGACATAACTAATGCTGTGTTATAGTTAAGTAAGTTAATTGTATGTCTATTGATTGATGACGATTGATTAATTAGCTCGCGATTTAAGGCAAAACGTCACAATTTAACCCTAGGACGTACCTTGTTGTCTATAGAGTACTCATATTGATTATAATACAGGTTTAACGTCAGTTTCCTCCTCCAAGGATGATGTCAGGCACGTATATAATTATCAACATTCTCTTTATGCTGCAGCGGTATCTTTTGATCAGTCAAGCCAGTGGCACAGCCTGGACTTTGAAAGGTGGTTGACCAGCTAAACAATGATATGCTTGTGTTGACTGTTTCTACAACACCCACACATGTTCGTTTTATCTTAGTAAATGGTATTTTCTATGATATTCTTTATTAAACCCCGCCCGGGGGTTCAACCTCAACCCCCGCCACTGCGCCACAGACTCGAGCAGTCGTTGAGAGCACGGGATGATCGACGACTCGCCGGTTCACAAGTTGAGCCTCGTGATGACGTGGGGCGCTAGCTAGGCGAGACTAACTTGTCACTGGTTTCTAGAATAGAGAGTACGGATGCGATATAGTGCATGACCCTGCTTCTCATTGTGTGTGTGCGTGTACTTGTATGCGAGTGTCCGCTGAATAGACTAACCGTCAACTACATGTGTCGTAATAGGCGACCAAGCAAGAACTGAAGAAGGCAACGGTAAACCACCTCAGAAGCCATATTTTTCTCGAGATATAGTATATGAGATATGGATAAGGCATTGGCTCTTGTGAAGGAAATAATTTGCTGATCTATGAAGCGATGTATTATACTGTAGAGTATATACTGAGTGTGAATGTGTACCTTGAACATACTAACGACTGCTCTGTGATGTGTCGGTGTCTACTTTTAATTCAGTACCATTGTTATCTAAGCACGGCGCCATACAATGAGCTTAAAGTAGTTCCTTCTCTCTCTATATAGAAACACTTTATGATCTCGGTGTCACAGATGGGCAGAGACGAAGGTCGAAATAACAGAAATTCCCTCAGTTACGCTCTTTGTAACTTCTATCAAACTTACGCGTAGATGCGCAGAAACTGCAAGCGCAGCGTAAAGGCGCGTATACTAAGAATGACCACGGTAAACTATCCTAAACTTGTAGTGAAATTCGCCAGCCTCTTGGCTTCATTAGAGTTATTGCGTTACATAAATTGTCTATTACACATCACTGGCGACTCGTGTGCACGGGCGTCTACAGGGTTTGCGCAGTCAAACTCGTAGGTGAGAATTTCTTGTACAAATATAGGGGTGATTTTTTCAAATTTAGGGGGATTTGCGTAATATGTATTCTTGGGGGAGAATTGAGTAATGGGTTTAAGGGGGGGGGGGGGGGGACAGGCGCCGCTGCTGATATGTTCCTTTAACCATTTAACCTTGGATCTCTATAGACCCATGGTTAAACGGCTCAGTGGGAGAGTCGTTAGTCAATCAATCAACAGATAGCGCTGCTGTAGCGTGTCAGGAGCCAGTGGTGATGTCGGTAAGATACTCGACCGCGGATCAGTATGTGCTGGGTTCAAATCCCGGTCTCGCCCGTCACTAACATCGTTTCCGAGTGAAGAAACTGACGTTAGCTTTAGCTTTACCGGCTTTTTATCAGCTGTGGCATCTTATTAACCTTCATTCTTATTCTCGTTCTATCGTTTACATTATATTATGAAATATGTACAGTTATTTAAAGCCTTGTTAACGCTGCAGCTTCCTACCTACTCAGTACCTATAAATATAATATTTATAAGTGTAGTGTTCACTGAATCAGTCACTCGCTAACTCTTTGGCTCTCTCTCTTTCTCTCTCACTCTCACTCTCTCTCTCTCTCTCTCTCTCACTCTCTCTCTCTCTCTCTCTCTTTCTCTCTCACATTTTTTAAAATTCTTTTAAAATTGCACGAACCAGGTACAAGCATCAACGACCTTTAGTACTTATTTTGTAACGGTGTGACAACCATGACTTGCTTGAACTAGCAAGAACTTAGAACTTGCCCAACATGACGGATATACATTTATTTAATCACAATATTTGTCGTTTGTTCTACGCATGACGGGGTCCCACACCACCCGGGCCCAACAGCAAACATGTTCTTCGTCAATCGCACAACAATTTGGCAGCCGACCAACCTGAGGTCTGGTTTTATACCCACATGACGACAACACAGCAACCATATTGTTGTCTCTGCGCACAAGTAGGTTAGGATCTTTTCTGTGCTTAGAGCAGCGCTAGGCAAGCTAGCAGGAGGATATTTCCAGTTTGTATATCTGATTTAACATTGGGACTGTTATGTAACGAAGCAAAACTTAGTCATAATAACATTTTACGATGCATCATTTTATTTGTAACTTAATTAGCTGTCTACATTTTTTATTTCATAAAACAACAATTTTATTACACTATTTGAATTGGCACGTAGCCACTGATCACCGTTAGTTTCGTATTGTAGATTAGCGATCCCTTGATAGCCTTTCAAATGCAGGCCTACTATTTAAAATAAGTTAACTATTTAAAAACCTCCTAACGAATAGTTGAAGACATTTTACACAGAAGGTATAAATCAATCTCATCAAATTACAGTCTCGTGGCACAAAGTAGCCTCAAGGCTTACCATTGGTTTCGCTGAACAATGCAGTATCAGTGACCCAAAAATTATCCTAGTATAGAAATGCTAAATATATCACAGCGTTCTATTTAATCTACCAAATGAAAATGTTGCACGCAGTACGTGGGCCAGTGTGATCTCAGTGTAACTTATCCGCACTCGATGTATCCCTCCGCGCTATTTGTTTATTTTTATCGACCGCTGCACACTCGTCCTGCAACGAACACAAAACATAGTCCCGCAATCTTCTTTCGCTCGATCATAAAAAACTGTCCATCAGTCGCCGAGCAGCCTACAAACACAATATCTCGCGCTTCTATCAGTCAATCTTATGATTTATACGATTAAAATTTATCAAATAAAGGTGTTTTAGGCGTAGTTTAAGTTTTTGTGGACAATTAGTCGATATTTGTGGAAATATTGTCGGTAAAGAGGTTAAGGTAGGGAAGTTTCGCTTTCTATTAAAGTCAAGTACATATTTAATCACTTAAACCTTAATTATTTTTTAATTTGTTTACACGTGAAATATTAATAAAAGATCATACAATTTAATCGAGTAATATAATTAGAAGCTGTTATTCATATCGTTTACACGTAATTGTTTTAGAACGCAAATGAGATGTTTGAGTAAACCTGGATTAACCGCTTACTAACAGGCATTACTTTTTACAAAGTTTAATGAATTAGGACGTTGATCTGTGATATTTAATTAAATGACTAATGAATTAGGACGATTTGTTGCGATGTTTAATTACAATTACTAATGAATGAGGACGATGTTATATACGATGATTTAACATAAACTAGATGATCGTCCTTGAGTATGAAGATATGTTAATTTTAACGTTACTCGTTTCAAGAATCGGTCTGGTTTTCTAGATTTTGACATCTGCTCCTTTTGCATCTTCTTTTTGCTCATCGGCTTGGATATGTCTCAGTAGTGCCCTATGTTTTCATGGACGACTGTTTCACTCTTAATTGTTTTAGTATTCGTATTATTTTATATGCCGATTTACTAATAGTTGAATAATCATGGTGTTTGACTGTAAGTAATTGCCTCCTTTTCTTTAACTCCCTTTACTTCGGACTGATTTTCTGGATTTTGGAATTTGCACCGTTTTTGGGCCTACCTTTTACTCGAAGGCTTGATTTTGTCTCAGTAGTGCTCAATGTTGTCACTGATGACTGTAGCACTCTAATTGTTGTTGTTATTATTATTATTATTGTGTTAATAGTATTTGATTGACGGCTTAGAGCTTAGTCTAAACTTTAGCCCGGTCTAGTATAATGTGATTAGTTTATTAATTTTGCTTTAAAAATGTTTATTTTTCTATTCTGATGGGGTACGAGAGATTGCGTAGTTGCTCTATTCATTAATTCAGTTATTCATTCAGTCAGTTAATCCGATAGTCAGTCACACAGTCATTCAGTCAGTCAGTCAGTCAGTCATTCATTGGTCAGTCACTCACTCACTCACTCACTCACTCACTCACTCACTCACTCACTCACTCACTCACTCACTCACTCACTCACTCACTTACTCACTCTATCAGTAATAAATCTTTTTTTTCTTTTTATATATTTATTCATCAGTCTCTGTTCACTGCTGTTATTGTTCCTGCAGCTCTTGTTAGCCTGTTACCACAGCTGTTATGGCTGCTATTGATACTGTAACTGCTGTTAATACAGCTGTTATACTGTTACCACAGCTGCTATTACTATCGATAGCTGTTACTACTGCAACTATAGCTGCTACAGCTATTGCTACTACAGCTACTATAGCTGTTACTATAGCTACTGTTATTACAGCTGTTATAGCTGTTACTACAGCTATTGTTACTACAGCTACTATAGCTGAGCTGCTACCACAGCTACTATAGCCTGTAGCTGCTACTACAGCTACTGTTACTACGACTACTATAGATGCTACTACAGCTACTGTTACTACAGCTACTATAGCTGATCTGCTAATACAGCTAGTATTACTATAGCTGATACTAGGCCTACAGCTACTAAAGCTGCTACTACAGCTACTGTTACTATTATCTGCTGCTACAGCTACTGTTACTATAGCTGCCACTGCAGCTACTGTTAATACAGCTGTTATAGCTGTTACTGTTACTACAACTGCTGTTATTTGTATTAGATGTTGCAACAGCACTAGGATCGAGTGTATAGATGCACTTCTCGGTTCATCTGAGTTGGTTTTTTTTGTATGATACACAAGATACGGCACACAATTTTCTATAGAGACTATAATTAAAGGCGTTGTCGGCATTTGAACTTGTTCTAGAACAGGGTAACAAATGGGTATAGATGAGAGGAGGGGTAGCACTGTTGATCGCGAGTTGATAGGAGCTGCTGATCTTGCCTGTCTAACCTCTCAGCGGATTGTAGGAACAGTTTATAGTCTGAATGATTACAGTCTTTATACGCAAACTAACTGTACGCGATCCTAAAGGGTTGCTACGGTGGCACAGAAGTGACCTTGAGCTACCATTTCAGTACTTGTATTCTTTTGTAATGGCATTATGGTACTAATGCACATCGGCAAGAATCTGACTTTATTCATGATGTTATAATTTCTTTGGTTGATAGAAGCAGTGATTGATGAATTGATGACACTAATCAAGATTCTGCGTTAGAATTTACAGTCTGGACCTGCCATCAGGCAGTGAGATGACTAGAAGTTAGCTGATGAGTCATTGCTATTGACGTGACCGTCATCGATGTTGTGATGGATAAGAAAGCTTTTTGGTGAGTATTATTACAAAACGTCGGGTATTATGAAAGACCTCGATTACAACGGGGCGCAAGCGCTATGTAATACAACAAAATCGAGAGCTGTTGGCGTTTCGCAGAAGTCGACCTTTCGACAGAATCAGCGCAGAAAAATCAATTTAGCCGCAGCGGGATCGTTTCTGCAGCTAGCGGCGCGGCGGCGGAGGAATACACAGAGTGTGGGTAGCGGCTCGAGAGGGGAGAATGTTTAGAGTAGGAGAGAATAATGGCTTGTTGGTCCTTGAAAGCGAGAGCTGCTGGTTCGAGCCGTCGATAAATAAACCCGGTGTGGCTCGACGATTGTGTACAGTCGCGCTCTCTGGACGTCTGCGTTCTCGTCGTTACCTCTGCGTTCCTCTGAGTTTCTTTCAGTTCTTATCGCTTCGTTTCTGTTTCGTCCGACTTTCAGCCGCTCGTTCAGAGTTACGAGGCAATACACATGAGGATCTCTGACGTCCATTTTCTGTTTCGCTGATCGTCACCGCGCAGACTAGTAGTGTTTTACGCCCGTTTCCTTATTGAAGGATGACGTTAGATAAGTCTGTACGATTGCATAGTTAGTGCTGTTGTTGTTGTTGTATTTTTGTTGTTTTTGTTGTTATTGTAGCATGTGTTACATGTTACTTTAAAAATTCAATAGTATTAGAAAACTTCACCTGGCCCCTGTTAACCGCTATTTCAGAAGTTGATGATGACGATGATGATGATGATGATGATGATGAAGGTGAAGATGCGCATCTTCTAACGCACTTCTTTACGCCCATGATGATGCACATCAACGCATGATGTCATCACTGATATCACACGATGCATAATTTATAACATTATGATGCATTTCATCACATTATGATGCATTTCATCACGTGATGTTGCTTATCATCATATGATGATGGATATCTATAAGTAATAATCAGCTGTATGGTATTATACTGTTTTGCTTAACGCTATTTTGCACTAGGTATGTGTATGTGTGTATGCGTGAGTGTGTGTGTATGCTTGTAACATCTACTAATGTTAACGTCAGTTTCATCTCTCGAAAACGATGTCAGTGACGGGCGAGCCCAGGATTTGAACCCAGCACATACTGATCCGCGGTCGGATATCTTACCGACATCGCCACTTTCTCCGGCTCGTGTTTGTGTGTGCATGTGCATGTGTATCATCACAGTGTGTGTGGATGTGGGTTTGTGTATTCGTGTGTAAAAATGTCAGTGTTTAAATAAGTGTGCCTGTAATTATATATAGATTGGTATAAATATGTGCCTATGTGGAAGACACTGTATCTATGTGTTTGTATGCATAAATGTATGTCTGTGTGATTATGTGAGTGTAAGTATGTGACAGTGTGTCTGTAGACACGTATATATTATTTCGTGTCATCAGTTTTTATCCAGAGCTCTGACGTGCTTCAGCTTAGAGGAAAGACAGAGAGTGAGACAGAGAGACAGATAGAGAGAGAGAGAGAGAGAAGAGAGAGAGAGAGAAGATAGAGAGAGAGGATGATGATGATGGAACAACTGGTTTCTGTTTCATATCGTCTGTACTTGATGTGTCGTGAGATATTGAGAGAGAGCCACGGCAACTCGTGCTTATCTTGCACGCCACAAGTCTGATGTCACTTCTCTCTTTTTATATCAAAATATGTTTTAGGTAGGTTGTAGTGTGTTTTACGTCAAGGTTCAGAAGCACAAGGCTTCTCTTCAAGACGACTCGACACACTCGAGCTACCGTCGCAAAGGTTAAGATAACAGTAAGTTACTGTTTTGACATCCATAGTCTACCGCTGATAAATATGTGCGGGGTACAAATCCTGGGCTCGCCCATCGCTGATGTTAATGTTATTATGCTTATAGAAACCAAGGCTGGATTTGAACCGTTCACCTGTTGTTTAGATTCTGACATTTCTTGCGCACGTAGGCTCAGGGGCTGTCAGAGACACCCTGCAGCTTTAGCGACCGTTTCATTGACTAATGAGGACACTGAATGTCTTAAAATTAGAATGTCTTTATAGCGTAGGGTTAACGTCATGAAGTTTTAAATGACAGATCCTGAGGTGAATTGAACCCTTGTGGGTTCGAATCCCAGCCGTGCTGATCTGAGAGTAAAATCTCGGGCATTCACTGGACTGGTTATATGGAAAATGGTTATACGGAAATTGCCTAACGGTTTAAACATGTGGTATTAAAAGTGATAGATATCAACATAGTTAATCATTTCACTATAATGCGTGTTTACTGGTGACTAAGCGACTGTGAAGCAGCTTTTAACTGTTAGTTGTTGTTACACAGGATTTGAATGCTTTGAGTATAACGGTTATTTCTAGTCAAAATTGTTAGTTATTGTTACACAGGATTTGAATGACTCGAATATAACGGTTATTTCTCGTCGTAACATAATAAACACTTATAATACTATAAGAGCTGTCTCATTGGATATAGTGCTCGGGAACATCGTGGATAGCGCCATGAGCGACGTGTCAGTGAGGACTCGTTGAACGTGTCATGTCACGCTAAGGACTCTTTGAAAGTGTCATGTCACGCTAAAGCCGATCTGAACTTTTTGGTGGCCTATGTTCCTTTAATAGAAATTTATTTAGAAATTCTTGTTGATGTTGAGTCAATAGAAAGAAAATCGTATTAGGAAGAGCTGTGACTCCTCAGAACCTATTACTGGCTCATCTGACTCATCCTCTATAGGACCAGAGTGGTAAGCCCTCATCTACTCCTGTCTAATATACAATTGACAATTTATTATTTATTCAATTACCCAAATAATTAATTTAATTTGTTTTGTACTAGTATAGTGTTTAAATGACGCCATTTTATATAGCATAGTCTTTAGAGGACTCTGCTTTATGTAGCTTAGTCTTTAAATGGCTCTATTTTATGTAGCATAGTCTTTAAATGGTTCTGTTTTATGTAACTTAGTCTTTAAATGACTCTATTTTACGTAGCATACTGTTTAGATGACTCTATTTTATTTGTCATAGTCTTTAAATGGCTCTATTTTATGTAGCGTAGTGTTTAATGGCGCAATTTTATATAGCATAAATAGATAGATGTAGCATGGATATTCTATTAAACTGTCGTGCTATTAAACACATTGTGTTAGAGTGTTAGATGATATCATGTGCAGTGTATTTCACTGGAACAAGAGCCTAGGTGACTTTCAATAAGCTACTGACTATTGCATGTTTATATTGCTGTGGTGTAACATTTAATTCTTCATCAAGAATTGAAACTAAATAGATGTGATTTTGGAATAGGGATACTGAAACTAAAGAAATGTGTGCACGTGAAGGATTATAACTGAATATTGAAGCTAGGTAGACATGCTACAACTCGAATATACTGTGTATGTATTATTATTCAATTAGAACCTTGAAGTATATGTTGAAATATCATTTTATACATTTAGAAACTTAAAGTATATGTTGACTTAAGGAAGATTATGTTGCAACTAAAGTGGTAACATTACAAATAAAGATGCAATAACGTGGATAGAAAAATTGAAGCATACGTGTTCAGAAGATTCTAAGTCAAAAATAAAGAAGTTGAAAGTATGGACAGGATGTAGATTGAACTTTAGTATTATTTGATAGAAATGTGTATGAGATAGAATACATCGCGTGCTGCTAATCAAAACTCTTTACCTGTCTTCTTGTTTAAGAGTCTTAAACTGTCAACTAGTTCTGTAGATATGTCATACGTCATCGTTTTATTAATCGGTTTTTTCTTGTTAAATTGCTAGAACGTTTGCGTGCAGTGCTTGTGTGTCGTTATGAAGACAGCTCTATATTTAAGTTATACGTCTTCTGCGATATGTATCATTTCTGTTAAACAAACGAATATACTTGTAGTATAGGTCTATAGGAAGAAGAGGACGATATATAATGGGATGATTTGTTGATGAGGCGTTGAAGAAAAATGGAAGAGATATGAGTTAGAGGAAGACCGAGACCATTGTTGTTTGAAGATTGGATGATGCCTTCATATGAACAGAGTAAGTGTGGTTGGTGAGAGGGAGGAGTAAAAATCTTGGCCCCGCCACCTACACCTGCTGCTGCTGAGAGAGAGAGAGAGAGAGAGAGAGAGAGAGAGAGAGAGAGAGAGAGAGAGAGAGAGAGAGAGAGAGAGAGAGAGAGAGAGAGAGAGAGTTTAAGGGAGAGAGACAGATAGAGAGAGAGAGTGAGAGTGTCCTATGGTGCCGTGTGCGCTATGAAGTGGATTCAGCTATAATATTATTAATATCAATTTATTGAGTGAGATAAATCTATCAATCAATTGATTGATTGATTGATATATTGATTGATACAAGACTGATTGATTGATCGAATGACGCCAGTAAACAATTGTTTTTTAATAAATGTCTGCACACATTGTGCGCACTTTATATGTACATCGGACATCTTACTTTCGACTGATCTTCTGGAATTTGCACCGTTTTTGGACTTTCTTTTTATTCGCCGGCTAGATTTTGTCTCAATAGTGCTCGATGTTGTCACTGATGACTGTAGCACTCTAATTGTTGTTATCATTATTATTATTATCATTATTATTATTATTATTATGTTTTTACGTGTATGTAGTAGTAATGTGCGGTAAATGTTATGTACGCATGGTGGGTGTTACTAGTGATCACTGATTGGATATGTGTGTGTGTGTGTGTGTTTGTGTATATGTGTTTGTGTGCTTGTGTGTGTGTGTGTGTGTTTGTGTTTACACTGAGTGCATGTACAGTATGCATATGTGTGTTTGTGTGTGTGTTTGTGTATATGTGTGTGTGTGTGTTTATGTGTGTGTGTGTTTTACACTGAGTGCATGTACAGTATGTGTGCGTGTGTGTGTGTGTGTGTTTGTGTATATGTGTGTGTGTGTGTGTGTGTGTTTGTGTATATGTGTGTGTGTGTGTGTGTGTGTTTACAATGAGTGCATGTATGTACTATATCGGGTTATGACAGGGTTTATGACTATTTAGAGCTATGACTACGATGATACAATCATTTACATTGTGTTGATCTTTTTGTTTGCATTCCTTTATACCGTAACATTCGTGACTAGCACAACTTAAAAACTCCTCCCTCCCTCTCTTTCTCTCTTTCTCTCTCTCTCTCTCCTTCCTTGCTATATACGTATTTAGGATATAGTACTATATGTACTATACACTGGTATATAGTACATAATATACATATATACATGTACATAATATACATATATATATATATATATATATATATATATATATATATATATATATATATATATATATATATATATATGTATATAACTATACATAATATTATTATATATATATTATAATTCCAACAACGAGCAGATAAAAGGTCTATTCGTATCCTGACTAGAATTTAAGGTTAAGGGGGATGATGACTACGACGACGATGATGATGATGATGATGATGATGACGATGTTGTGATGATGATGATGAATATTTAATATTTATTTCTCTTTTTTATGATATAATATATCTGCTCGTTGCTGGTGTCACGTGATCTCGAGGTCGTAACGAGTGCTGTTTAATTTTATTGTTCTACGGGGCGTGGTAGCACTGTCTACTTCTCATTACTTCTGTTTCTTCTATTCGCTCTCTCCCCCCTCCCTCTCTCTCTCTGTCTCTCTGTCTTTCTCTCTTAGTCTCCCTCTCTCTCTTAGTCTCCCTCTCTCTCTCAGTCTCCCTCTCTCTCACTCTCTCACTTTCTGTATGTATTTCTGATAAACATCTACTTGGTTATTTCTCCTTATTTACCTTACTTCTCCTCAGCACATTTCTTTCGCAGATTGGTCTGGGTGAATTGATCTGTAGTGATGTGTGCTGTCGGGGACGTCCCTGACATCATCCCTGGATGAGGAAAGGACGTTAAACCTTTATTTATTTATTATTATTATTGTGTTATACCTGCTCTAGGACCCTTCCATGTACTGAATTCCTGGATTTAAGTTCGCACCGTTTTGGGCCTACAAGCTGTTTGTCGGTTGGATTTATTCCCACAGTGCTCAATGTTGTTGTGGACAACGGCAGCAGTCTAATTCTGTTGTTGTTGTTGCTGTTATTATAAACATCATGTTTAGCAGCACGATATTTAATGTTCTCCCCTCTCGAGATTTTAAGCTGACGTTAAGGATTGCTCTGTGGAACACATTCTTCCGAGAGCTGATTGATTGTTTGATTGAATTTAGTTGAGTGATTAATTGATCGAATTTTGTTAAGTGATTGATTGATTGAATTTAGTTGCTTGATTGATTGATTGAGTTTAGTTGAATTTTGTTTAGTGATTGACTGATTGACTGACTGAATTTAGTTGCTTGATTGATTGATTGAATTTAGTTGCGTGATTGATTGATTGAATTTAGTTGAGTGATTGATTGATCATTAAATTAGTTATTTAATCTTTTCTAATGATTAAATTTTATGTTGCAAATAGGCGTCGACGGAGCTCCCTTAAAAAAGAGAAAACTAGATCGTTTGATAAAAATGGAGAAGAAACATTGCAGCTAAAAGATAGACAGATGGTTAACGAACCAGAGAGAGAGACGGAGAGGGAGAGAGGGAGAGGGAAAGAGAGAGAGAGAGAGAGAGATTTTAGGACATCTCTGGTTTTGCTCATATGTTAACCTCTATATAGGGGACGCGCGCAGTCGCCACTATTCTCGGTCAAGGGCGCCTCGGTCGTGGGGCTATGACGTAATGGGCGCAGCGATACAAATAAAAATAGTCCCGTCCGGATGATAGAAATATAGTCACGGCCTCATTGCTCATCTGCAGGCTTTTCCCATAGGAATTCAGCGATAAATTAGCGACATTGTAAATTCCATTGCCGCAATATTTCTATTTGCATGTTTCACTCATGACAAAGGCACATACTTTTTATTTTTCTGATATGCCGTCTCGCACTTACTTTGAAGAGTCGTATTGCTCTTGGAGTGCCTACACTGCAGATAGTTCAGATACCCGATTAATCTGCATAGGAGCCTGAAGAACTATGCCGTGCAATATGGATTCAAGGCAATGACATATTGAGTAATATCTATGTATTACTCCATACTCTATAATATTATATTATATAGGACTAGGACAAATAGTTTGCTGTTGCTGTACTATAAGTACATTACTATAGCGCACATGACTGCTCTGAATTAGATCACGACGCTTTTGTATTATGTAGAACGAATGTTTATGGACATAAATTATAGCACGACACGTTTTTTGTTAAGGAACATGTGCTTTATTATCCCTTATTATTAATGGAATATTTAGAGCTTGACCTTGACGTGTCATAAAGAGCGGCGAGAGAGACAGAGAAGGAGAGAGAGAGAGAGAGAGAGAGAGAAAGAGAGAGAGAGAGAGAGAGAGAGAGAGACTAATGTATGTAGAGGAGTGATATACATCACAGAGGTTTGTTATCAGAGTAAACTATACAAACAAAAAACTACGAGTCTCGTATACACTGCAGACCATAGGCTGAGAGTTTATCACAGACTAAACATACCTCAAGTACTGCTGCAGTGGTTCAGACTAGTTTGTCTCTCTGTCTATGCGTATTTATGCTTCTGTGTGTGTGTGTATATATGTGCATTTGTTTGCGGACCGTTTGTGTGTGTTTGTGTCTTTGTGTGTGCTTGTATCACTGTGTCTCTGACTCAGAAATGCAGAGATACAGCCGTTTTTTCAGTTTAAAAAATTCTCTTTGTATTTCCATCTCTCTCTCTCTCTCTCTCTCTCTCTTAGTGCACTGCCTGCTAGCAGGTCCATGGTATATAACGCTTCCACTCTTCTCTGTCTTCCGTTTTCCTCTTCATGTCCTCATACGAGTGGATCTTTAAATTATCTATATCATTCCTTTTGATGTACTATTATTCTTGAGGGATTCTGCTTATGACGAGGTGGGTCCATATGCCTTCTCAGTTATACTGTCTTATACATATCAAATATATATCATTGTATACATACATATCATTGTATTCTAATAAACATAATATTATTTTCTTTATCAGAATACAATGATATGTATTCTAATGTATGAGGACGGGGGTTAGGGTTAGGGTTATGGTTATTCATACATATAATATATGGGTTATTACCCATATTCATACATATAATATATGGGTTATTACCCATATATTATATGTATGAGGAAGGCATAAGGTGCCCACCTGTTTTTTTTTCTCTCTCTTATGTTTCATGAGTGTCTCTCTTTTATATTCATAAGTATCTTAGATTCATATATTCACTCTTATATACGTACACAATTAGTGTGCAGTATAATATACTGTACACTAATAATTACTATGTATGTACATGTATATTAGAGTGCAAGGCTCTTTTGGTCACGTGATCAGATTGTTTATTACATGTCACTAATTACTTCACTGCGCATCTTCTTGTCGAGTTACCAAGTATCGTATTTTTACACTACTTTATTCGCAATTCTTGGTAACTCTCTGTAACGTCAGGCGAAGCGTTGACATTCAACTATCTCTGTCTCTCCATCTCCCTCTCTCTTTCTCTCTCTCTCTCTCTCTCTCTCTCTCTCTCTCTCTCTTTCTCTCTCTCTCTCTCTCTCTCTCTCTCTTTCTCTCTCTCTCTCTCTCTCTCTCTCTCTCTCTCCAGACTCTAGACCAGTCGTCATGTTATGTCATAGCGCAGTGAGATAAGAGGTTTCTCCGAAGTTCTACAGCTTGTAGTGCAAAGCTACGAATGCTGTCATTCGTTGTCCTATGGTTACACTCGAAATAACCGCAGTGTGTTGACAAAGTTTCCGTTCTTAGTTTTCTTAGTTTTGTAGTTGTTTTCGCTGTTTTTGTTGCTTTCGTTATTTTCTTTTTCTTTCCATGGCTGCTAGTAATAGTTGCGTTTGATTGCGCACTGATAGCAGCCGGCGCGGATTTAAGAATAACCTTCCAAACATCAAGGAATTTTTTCATGCAAAACTGTCAACACTCGATCTTCCAAGGTGGTGACCCTTCCTTCTACTAACAGCGCTTGACGTAGTTTAACTTCTTTCATTAACTTAATTTAATTTGACTCGGTTCTATCTACAGGACGATTGATCTGGATTTATTTAAATTCGCGTCGTCAGTTTCTTGTAACTGTTCTTGGTAATTCTATTGGTCAGTCCTGTTGAATGTCTGGTCGTATGCTTGGATGTAGTCATGGTTGTATGCCTGAATGTAGTGTTGGTCGTATGCTGGGATGTAGTCTTGGTCGTATGTTTGCCTGTAGTCTTGGTCGTATGCCTGGATGTAGTCTTGGTCGTATGCTTGTATGTAGTCTTGGTCGTATACTTGAATGTAGTCTTGGTTGTATGCTTGAATGTAGTCTTGATCGTATGCTTGGATGTAGTATTGGTCGTATGCCTGGATGTAGTCTTGGTCGTATGCTTGGATGTAGTGTTGGTTGTATGTCTGCGCACCTGGGATGTTTGTTAGTGGAATGCTCTAAGACTCTTCCTGGAAAATCTCATCTTGACTTTCACGAACGACTTCACTCCGCCTTCATTTCCTTCATTATTTCTCTAATTCACCTGCCGTTGCATAGCAACCTCTGATTCCACTGCCGTTGCTTAGCAACCTGTAATTCCCCTGCCGTTGTGTAGCAACCTCTAATTCCACTGCTGTTACTTAGCAACCTCTAATTCCACTGCCGTTGCTTAGCAACCTCTAATTCCACTGCTGTTGCTTAGCAACCTCTAATTTCACTGCCATTGCTTAGCAACCTGTAATTCCACTGCCGTTACGTAGCAACCTGTAATTCCACTGCCGTTACGTAGCAACCTGTAATTCAACTGCCTTTAAGTAGCAACCGTTTCTACTAGTAACTAGTTAAAGTTGAACGTCACTCTTGTAAACCACAACAATATTTAAATGACTAACCGACTGTAAATTTATATTTTATTTCATCGTATTTTATTGCATTACATTTTATTATATGGCTTGTTATTGTACGTGCATTGCCTACTGGCAGGTCCAACACCTCCACTCTTCTCTGTCTTCCGCTTTTCACTACATGTCCACATACGAGTGGATCTTTAAATCATCCAAAATACCTATAACGTAAGGTATCTCTTCTCTTAGTGCACTGCCTACTGGCAGGTCCATAGTATATAACGCCTCCACTCTTCTCTGTCTTCCGCTTCCTCTACATGTCCACATACGAGTGGATCTTTAAATCATCCAACATACCTAGTCTTGGTTAGTACTGTATTGTAGTCTGCTGAACTGCTCTGAATTCACATGGTCAGATAGGAATATGGGTTATCAGCGAGAGTAACAGTTGAACTGATGAACAGATAGTGGCAGATAGTGATAGACAGATAGTGATAGACAGATAGTGATAGAAAGATAGTGATAGACAGATAGTGATAGAATAAGAGTGATAGATAGATAATGATAGAGAGATAGTGATAGACAGATAGTGATGGACGGATAGTGCTAGATATGGTGATGGACGGATAGTGCTAGATGTAGTGATGGACGGATAGACCGGTAGAGAATCGTAGAATGTTTGCTCAGGGTTTGTTGGTTGTTTGTGCTGACAGTTTTTTTCCTCATCTGCTCTTTTATTACCCATCTCTTCTGACGCAAACACCCCCCCCCTCACCTTCGCTCCATATCTCCCCCCCCCCCTATCCTTCAGCCTAGCGTCCCTGATTCAGGACTCATCCAGCTGATGTAATCCAGTCCTTTGTCTCCCTCACTGCGGAATAGATCCAACTACACTTCCTGTGATGTAACAGACGTCTAAACAAGTGATGAAGGTGGTAAAGGAAAGCTACCTCAAACCCGTTATGTATCCAAGCTAAGAGTTGCTGCAATATTAAAACATATGCTTTAAAAAAATAGATGAATAAAGACAAAAGATTTTGTTAGGAGATAAAAATTATATTAAAATAAAAGCTAAAGCTAATGTTAACGTCTGTTTCCTCACTCGAAAGCGATGTCAATGACGGGCAAGCCCAGGATTTGAACCCCGCACAAACTGATCCGCGTATTACTATTATTATTATTATTATTACTTATATTATTCCAACAAGCACTGTTTTATTTTAACTAATTGTTATTATTTTGTTATGAGATTATTTGGAAAGGCTTTGGTTGTTGCAGTGCTCCCGTGTGCGTTCTGCATATGCATATTGCTGTGTTTAAGAGTTTGTACCCAATACAAAAATTTCTAGGCAGTGTTTTGTTTCTCACGGCGTTAAATGAATTAGGTTTTGATTTGATTATGATTTATAAATGTTTTTTTTTAAAATTATAATCAAGATTATAATATCATAAACTCTTATTTGATTGATTTATTGATTGATTGCTGAGTTGAAAGATGACTGCACAAGTGGACATAGAGATCTCTGTCTTTGTCTTCCTCTCCTTGTTCCCTCTTACTCTTTTGCTCGTCTAGTTTGTCACGTGATCTAATAGATGTTAAATATTAATGAGCACGTGAGGCGGTCACGTGATCTAATAGATGTTAAATATTCATGAGCACGTGAGACGGTCACGTGATCTAACATACGTGTAAGTTAAATATTCATGACCACGTGGGCTTAGTGTGAAGTGTGTGTGTATGTGTGTGTTCGTGTATGTGTATATATGTATGTATGTGTGTGTATGTGTGTGAGAACGAGAGAGCTAGAGAGAAAGAGAGAGAGAGAGAGAGAGAGACAGAGAGAGAGAGAGACAGAGAGAGAGACAGAGAGAGAGACAGAGAGGAGTTTAAGTAAATTTTCTGACCTACATATTACACTATTTTATACAACATTTCTAGAATAATCTCTCTCAACGGTTCCAGATATTCTATAGAACTCGGTTGACCTTCCTGTAAATGTATGGCGGAAGCGTAGCTGAGTGGAATTGCACCGGTTCTTACTCCAGTTTTCCTGCTCTTTCTTAGTTTAATATTGAAAAAGAATCGCACGTTATAAGAATACAGTGTTCTCTAGAAATGTGTTAAATTTTGCAGATATCAATACTCGTGCGATATTTGTCCTATTTTTTATCTTATGTTTTTCTCTTTCAAATTTCTCTAGCAAGCTTAAGACTTACCTTTTCCCACCGTAGACATAATCAATCTAACCTGACCATTTTTTATCACAGGACTGGCTTTCGTTTAGAACCTTACTTCTCCTCAGCACATTTGTTTTGCAGATTGGTCTGGGAGAATTGATCTGTAGTGATGCGTGCTGTGGGGACGTCCCTAACATCATCCCTGAATGAGGAAATGGACGTTAAACCTTTATTATTATTATTATTTTTTAAATGCCCTGGGCTGTATAAGGCCCTGTGCTAAAATATAAGATAAAAAAGACTTTATTTAATTAAAAGAAAGATGAAAAATATTTAAAATAGTTCCTCTACGCTCTGGGAGGCCGCATTCGCCAATGTGCCACGAATTATTATTATTATTATATACAGCCAAACGTTTAAAATTTATTTATACTTTAGTTTACTTTGCAGGCTATTTCCTCTATGCACTCGACTGAACGCACGTGTTTACAGCACGGTTTTCATTTCGTGTTTCTCGTTTGAATCAATCAATCTGACATTTGATCAGTCTGACATTTGATCAGTCTGACATTTGATCAGTCTGACATTTGATCAGGCTGACATTTGATTAGTATGACATTTGATCAGTCTGCCATGTTATCAGTCTGACATTTGATCAGTCTGCCATTTTGTCAGTGTGACATTTTATCAGTGTGACATTTTATCAGTCTGACATTTTATCAGTCTGACATTTTATCAGTATGACATTTGATTAGTATGACATTTGATCAGTCTGCCATTTGATCAGTCTGCCATTTTGTCAGTGTGACATTTTATCAGTGTGACATTTGATCAGTATGACATTTGATCAGTCTGACATTTTATCAGTATGACATTTTATCAGTCTGCCATTTTATCAGTCTGACATTTGATTAGTCTGCCATTTTATCAGTCTGACATTTTATCAGTCTGCCATTTTGTCAGTATGACATTTTATCAGTGTGACATTTGATCAGTATGACATTTGATCAGTCTGCCATTTTGTCAGTATGACATTTTATCAGTGTGACATTTGATCAGTATGACATTTGATCAGTCTGACATTTGATCAGTCTGACATTTTATCAGTATGACATTTCATCAGTCTGCCATTTTATCAGTCTGACATTTGATTAGTCTGACATTTGATCCGTATGACATTTTATCAGTATGGCATTTTATCAGTCTGCCATTTTATCAGTATGACTTTGCGCACCCCCTCATCTTCTCCTGATCATCCATGTTGTCATGGACGACAGTATCACTCTAATTCTGTTGTTGTTGTTGATCGTTTCGTTTATGATAAGTAAGTCTACGCTACTTTAATGTCAAATATTTGGCGAATGTCCTTCGATGGACAACAATTTACAGACCTCGGGTTATTCTACCGATGCTTGTATTAACCTGTGCTGGTTGTTTGCACGAGTAGCCGGGCTCTTGTACTGTTTTGTTATTCTGACATTTATCAGTTGACACAAACGAAACTCTCTTCTGCTGCGACCTTTACACCCCTCAGACTAATGGTAACACTGTCGATACATTGTTGTTTTCTCCGAGGTAACGCTGTTTGACATTTAGCGCCTGGAACTTGGGGCTGCTGTTAAGATGAATCTAACAAGTGCACATGGAGGTAATGCGAACCAGAAGTTTTGTTCCAGTGCTGGTACCGTTCATTATAGTGTAGAACTTTGATTCATTAGTTATTTAGAATTGTGGTATTAAATTTGCTGGCAGACTTGTAGACTGCAGATCAATGTGGAGATAAACAGACGAGAAAGAAGACAGAAAAGCGTCAAAGTTTCGATGGAATTCTGACTGAGAGAGAGAGAGAGAGAGAGAGAGAGAGAGAGAGAGAGAGAGAGAGAGAGAGAGAGAGAGAGAAGGAGATAAAGATATATATATAGAAAGCAAAGTAAAATGCTAAGGTTAACGTCAGTTTCCTCACTCGAAAGCGATGTCAGTGACGGGCGAGCCCAGGATTTGAACCCGCATCAACTGATCCGCGGTCGAGTATCTTACCGACTTCGCCACTAGCTCCAGCCAGTATTATATATATATATATATATATATATATCAAACGTGTGAGAGTTGTTGCTGTTGTTATTTATAGATGAATGGATTTCTCATTGTTCTCATTTTTAGCAGCATCATTTTCATCATCATCATTATCATAGCATCAACATCATCTTCAATATCACCATCATCATCACCAGCATCATCATCGTCACCATCATCACCATCAGCATCATTTCATCATCGTCATCATCGTCACGTCTTCATCATCATTGTCACGGATAGCCCGTCAGTTGACGGACAGCTACTCTACATGTATTGGCGCAGATGTCTGCACTCGTATCGTGCTGGCCTGAGATCGATGCTTGTTTCAGTTCTCACTAATATTGATCTATCCCGTGCGTGACGTGTTCTCTCTAGCTACTGTCTCGATCATTAGCGAGCACACCATCTAGTTGTCGCACACGCTGGCTGGAGTCAGTGGCGGTGTCGGTAAGATATTCGATCTCGGATCAGTATGTGCGGGTTTGAAATCCTGGGCTCGTCCGTCACTGACATCGCCTTCGAGTGAGGAAACTGATGTTGACCTTAGCTTCTTTAGCTTTACACTGGGTAACAACGTGTGACAGCGCTGTAGTTGTCACACACAGAGAAAGAACGTGTGACAGAGCTGTAGTTGTCACACACAGGGTTGTGACAGCGCTGTAGTTGTCACACACAGGGTTGTGACAGCGCTGTAGTTGTCACACACGGGGTTGTGACAGCGCTGTAGTTGTCACAAACAGGATGTTGTTTCTAGCGACATCTATACCATAAATTGTCACACTATTGATTTCGGGGTTGAATTTTATGAAGCATCAATTGGAATACCAGGAATTCTTGCTGCTCACACTCTCTCTCCCTCTCTCTCTCTCTCTGCTTGTGCGCTTGTTTGTTTTCGTGGTTTTGTGTGGTTTACGTGATGATTAGCCTTACAGCACCGATCATTGAATATCACACTCGTTGTGGTGCTAGCTAGCTCTGAACGACTGATTCACTGTTTCACTGTGTATAGTTAATTGCCTCAGCGTCTAATACTCGCACAGCCTCGAGCTGTTGACGTGTATCCAGAATATCATTGTTGTTTGTTGTTGTTCTACACTATCAAAGCCTTCGGGCAAATCTCTCGCCTGCTCTATATATACCTCGTCAATTATTACAATACTGGGCGGAGATAAGATTAGGTGTGGGAGGTTTTGCCTCTTCACCTTTTAATTAAACTTTGACTCCATCAATAATTCGTAATCTGCAATGATTAAAACTGATAAAATATTGATTGACTGATTGCTTAAATGATGAATTAATTAATTTATTAATTGACTGATCCATTGATTGATTTATTGTAAAATGTCAAAAATATAAAAAAGCTGGTAAAGCTAAGGTTAACGTCAGTTTCCTCACTCGAAAGCGCTGTCAGTGACGGGCGAGCCCAGGATCCATAGCGACCTGTTCTCCACAGGATACAATACGCTGTGGACTCGCGACGTTTCATGGAATACATTCCACCCCTCATTATAATGATAGACTGCGACACAGTGCAGTAACCTATGCGTTCTGCATGGTTGTTGTTGTTGTTGTTGTTGTTGCCCTGTTGATGAGTTTCATGGAAATGAAGCCTCCAGGCGCCGTGGTCATAATCAGGCTTCTCTCCAGCCTGTCTCATAGTATAGGTGACCTCCACCAGACAGATGACCTCCACCAGATAGATGACCTCCACCAGATAGATGACCTCCACCAGATAGATGGCCTCCACCAGATAGATGACCTCCACCAGATAGATGACCTCCACCAGATAGATGACCTTCACCAGGCTGTCTTATATACATGTAGATGACCTCCTCCAGCCAGTCTCGTACTAACTAATTAACACTAACTGACAACCTAACGCTAAGCTAACTAACACTAACTATCTTACATTAACTATCTTACATTAACTATCTTACATTAACTATCTTACATTAACTATCTTACATTAACTATCTTACATTAACTATCTTACATTAACTATCTTACATTAACTATCTTACATTAACTATCTTACATTAACTATCTTACCTTAACTATCTTACATTAACTATCTTACATTAACTATCTTACATTAACTATCTTACATTAACTATCTTACATTAACTATCTTACATTAACTATCTTACATTAACTATCTTACATTAACTATCTTACATTAACTATCTTACATTAACTATCTTACATTAACTATCTTACATTAACTATCTTACATTAACTATCTTACATTAACTATCTTACATTAACTATCTTACATTAACTATCTTACATTAACTATCTTACATTAACTATCTTACATTAACTATCTAACTAACGCTAACTGACTAACTAACGCTAACTGACTAACATAAACTGATTATCTAACACTAACAGACGACCTTGTTTTAGTAGAACGGGTATTAACACTGCACTCGGCTGCTGTGGCTGTTTTTAGCTCCTCAGGTTTTTCCGATGTTTAGCAGGTGAGTTTTTGTTGCAGGTTGCTAAGCAACCGCTGAATCTCTGTAACACTAAGGTCGCCCACGTGATTTACCTCTAAGTTCTTTAATCTCTCTCTCTATGTCTCTCTCCCTCTCTCTATCTCTGTCTGTCTCTCTCCCTCTCTCTCTTTGTCTCTCTGTCTCTGGCAGATAAACTACTTTTAGGCGACATAAGATATATAGACATGTACGTAGAAAAGATGGAAGTGTAGATAGTATAGTGAGTATTATAGACTACAGGGGCGGATCCAGGAATTTTTTAAGGGGGGGGCCCGAAATTTTTTTGGAGAGTACACATTTTTTGCTTATGCCCCGCCTTCTTCGGGATATGTGACGCAACCAAGAAAATGCTGTGGGAGGGGGGGCTGGGGGGGCTCAATATTTTTCACTACTGAATTCGGCTCATAGAGTGAGTGTATCCCCGTATCTTCTCCCCCAATCATACTCGTACCTTCCAATCTACAGTATAAAGAGTATCGTTCTGCCATTGCATCTGCCAAGCAACGATACTACTCCACTGTCATCAGCAATTTTTCTGCAGTAAACTCCAAGAACCTATGGAAAGCAGTCAACACTTTATTGCATAGGTCACCCTCTCCGGCTCTTCCTTCACTTTCTGCTGAGTCACTTCCTAAACGGTTTGCTCTTCACTTCTCTGACAAAATCAACCAACTCCGGTCCTCCATCATTCCTCTCATCTCTAGCTCCTCACCTCACTATCCTCAACCAACCAAATCAACCGATGAGCAGCTCCATAGCTTCACCCCTGTCTCCATTGAGGAGATCACGCAACAAGTCTTGACTTCTCCCAAGCACTGTGATCTCGACCCTATCCCTACTTCTCTGTTGAAGAAGTGTATCCATGTTCTGGCACCTTCAATTTCCACAATTGTTAATTTATCCTTGTCCTCTGGCACTTTTCAACAGTCATTTAAAAATGCTATTGTCACTCCACTCCTAAAGAAACCCTCGCTGGACAAGGAATCACTCTCCAACTACAGGCCCATATCCAATTTACTATTCATTTCCTAACTCACTGAGAGACTAGTCTTTCAAAGACTCTCCACCTATCTTAAGTCCAACGACCTCTTCAACAATCACCAATCTGCTTACACCCAACATCGCTCTACTGAAACTGTTCTTCTTTCTGTCTCTAACACCATTACTAACGCCATGTGCACTCAACGTGTCACTGGACTTTGTACTCTCGATCTGTCTGCTGCTTTCGACACCATCGATCACCAAGTCCTCCTACAACGTCTTTCCTCATGTTTTGGTATCCACGGCAATGCACTTGCTTGGTTTACTTCATATCTCACCGACCGTACTCTTAGCGTCAAAGTTCAAGAGTACTCCTCTCCGCCTTCCATCCTCAAGTACGGTGTGCCTCAGGGCTCTGTACTTGGTCCTACCCTCTTTAATTTATACACTACTCCACTAAGCTCCTTGATCTCTTCACATTCATTAGATCATCAACTTTTCGCTGATGACACTCAGCTGTACACATGCATCACCCCCCACTCCTATCCTGATGCTAAGGCTTGTCTACAGCAATCCTTTTAGGAGATATATTCCTGGATGTCTGCCAATTTCTTGGCACTCAATCCATCCAAGACTGAGTTCGTGCTATTTGGAACACTCAGCAACTTTCAAAACTGAACGAGGTGTCCCTGGCTCTCTCTTCTGATGTTTCAGTAACACCAGTTTCTTCTGTGAAGAATCTTGGTGTTGTCCTTGACCGCCACCACTCATTCCACGAACATATCACTAAAACGTCACAGGCATGTTTCTTTCGTATTCGCGATCTTCGTCGAATAGGACCATTTCTCTCTCTTGAGACTGCCACTACAATTGGCGCTGCTCTCGTGCAATCGAAACTAGATTACTGTAACTCCCTATTTCTAAATCTTCCCAGTTGCGAGATTGATAGGTTGCAGTTCATCCAGAATTCCCTTGCACGTGCAGTCTTGCGTAGCTCCAAATATTCTCATGTTACTCCAATCCTCAAGTCCTTACACTGGCTCAAAGTTAGAGAACGCATTTTATACAAGACAGTTTCTCTGACTTATAAGTGTATTATCACTCCTGGTAATAGTTACATGTCCCACTTACTACAAGTGGGACAACCTACCTCCAGGCCCACCAGGTCCTCTAAGTTAGTTACTCTTGAGAGACCAGTCTTCCTTCACGTAGCAAGCTGTCTAGGCGCTCCTTCCAGCATGTTGCCCCGCAGATCTGGAATTAGTATAGCTGACTGACATAGTCAGTATAGCTGACTGACAGAGTCAGTATAGCTGAATGACAGAGTCAGTATAGATGACTGACAGAGTCAGTATAGTTGAATGACAGAGTCAGTATAGTTGAATGACAGAGTCAGTATAGTTGAATGACAGTCAGTATAGATGACTGACAGAGTCAGTATAGTTGAATGACAGAGTCAGTATAGTTGAATGACAGAGTCAGTATAGTTGAATGACAGTCAGTATAGATGACTGACAGAGTCAGTATAGTTGAATGACAGAGTCAGTATAGTTGAATGACAGAGTCAGTATAGATGACTGACAGAGTCAGTATAGTTGAATGACAGAGTCAGTATAGTTGAATGACAGAGTCAGTATAGTTGAATGACAGTCAGTATAGATGACTGACAGAGTCAGTATAGTTGAATGACAGAGTCAGTATAGTTGAATGACAGAGTCAGTATAGATGACTGACAGAGACTCCTGTATATATAAACGCTTGTTATAACATAGCGAGAGTTCGAGGTTGATTTGTAAACAACGTTCAACCTCTGATGTATGATATGTAAACAACCAAAGTTCTCTGGCTATCTCTATCGCTTTAGCCTTTAAAAACACCTCAGGCTTCGTCGTTTAGCCTTTAGATCTTAGCCAGCCAATGTTTGTAGCAGTTAAAACAGAGCAAACTTTACCCGCTCAACCTTTAATACCTGGCTGTGTGCCTTGATTTATTGGACGTCCCTGACATTCTACAAAGTAAATTATAATTATTTTACTAATGATCAGTTCATCATCATCGTCGTCGTCATCATCATCATCTTAATCATCATCATCATCATCATCATCATCATCATCATCATCATCAACATCCCTTCAATTCAAATTTAACTAGAGTCGGGATACTAACTAGCGATTCAATTAATTACCTGTAAAATCGAAGCATTAGTTCGTATCCCGAATCTAGTCAAACTTGGATTCAGGTGATGATTGGCAAACCATTTCCATGTTAGCTCTGTGATATACACGTATGAGTGGTCGTAGTGGCTGCGTTAAGACTGGGTGAAGGGCGTTTATGAAGTGTTGTCAGTAGATACTGTATTGTACTGTGCTGTACTGTACTGTGCTGTACTGTGCTGTACTGTACTGTGCTGTACTGTACTGTACTGTACTGTGCTGTACTGTACTGTACTGTGCTGTACTGTACTGTACTGTACTGTGCTGTACTGTGCTGTACTGTGCTGTACTGTACTGTACTGTGCTAAACTGTACTGTGCTGTACTGTGCTGTACTGTACTGTACTGTGCTGTACTGTTCTGTACTGTACTGTGCTGTACTGTACTGTTCTGTACTGTACTGTACAGTATAATACAGTACTGTATTGTATACTGTACAGTATACTTGTACAGTACACTTGAGAGATCAGTTCTGCCCACACTTGTTGGTATTGTACTGTATTGTATTGTATTGTACTGTATTGTATTGTATTGTACTGTTTTGTATTGTACTATATTGTATTGTATTGTATTGTACTGTATTGTATCGGACTGTATTGTATTGTATTGTACTCTACTGTATTGTACTGTATTGTACTGTACTGTATTGTACTGTATTGTATTGTGTGACACAACCACATGTAGTATTGTATGCTCAGGTGGCTGTAATTAGTAACTATTATTTCTACTGAAGCACTAGAGGTCGGCTCTGCCCACACTTGTTGGTATTGTATTGTATTGTATTGTATTGTACTCTACTGTATTGTACTGTACTGTATTGTACTGTACTGTAGTGTATTGTATTATACTGTATTGTATTGTACTGTATTGTATTGTATTGTACTGTACTGTAGATATACTGAAGCACTAGAGGTCGGTTCTGTCCACTCTTGTTGGCTGCTATCGATTGTTTTAATTATTTTTTATGTTGAGAGTTGAGAGCAATCGACTTAAGTTGCGCTTTCGATCCAGCGCTCGAGTCTAGAATGAGAACATTCGCCGAGATCTAAACACATTAACAGAACTTCGCCACTAGCGCGTGAGGATGTTCTGTGACTAGTGCACGGTCATGTTTTAATAAGTGTAAATATCGTCCTATGTGCTGTGCTGTTAGTTATTGCTAGCCACGTAATCCTGCGAAATATATACAGGATTATTATTTGTGACTGTTTACCGGTTTACCTCGTAAGAATATCACTGTTTACCTGTTTGCTTCATGAGAACATCACGGTTTATATGTTTACCTGTTTATCTTATACGAGAACGTCGCAGTTCATATGTTTATCTGTTTACTTGATGAGAACATCACGGTTTATATGTTTACTTGTTTACCCCATGTGAACATCACTGTTTACCTGTTTACCTCATGAGAACATCACGGTTTACCTGTTTACCTCACAAGAACATTACTGTTTACTTGTTTATACAGATTCTGTGTTTATACAATTCTGTGAACTTTTCTGGTAACATTACTGCACTGCATCGTGTGCTGGTTATATACGAATCGCTGAGTTATATTCACTGAATCTCTGATAGTCCGTCATATTCGAGTTCTATCATGAGCCGTCATGGTCTCGTGTAATCTGCTAAATGGCAGGTCTATGATGCGTTACAATATATGTAGAATTACTACCACACTCTTATTAGTGGCACTCTATGGATAAACTAGTTTTTATTTAACAAAAGTGTAGCCTCTAGTTTGAGAAAAGTTGGACTGTTGAGGTGGTTTATCCTTGCCTTCATCTGCTCATATGTGCATGTAGCTTCTTACTGCACTTGCGGTGTAACCTTGTATGGTACTGACTCGCCATTAAATATCGGCCTGATTTTACTCAATTTGAAACTTTAAATATCTTTTACCGTCTCTTATCCCAAATACCTCGTCAAAGCCTGAACGTGACACTACGACATAGTCTCTATAGCAAGGTATTTCTAAAAAACTGGTAAAGCTAATGTTAGCTTTAGTTTCCTCACTCGAAAGCGATGTCAGTGACGGGTGAGCCCACGTTTTGACATTTGAATCCCCCCACATACTGATCCGCTTTCGATTGTCTTACCGACATTGCCCCAGGCTCCAGCTTCACTTTATTTCTATGAGAAATAAATTGAATAAAAAGCAAAATTGTAATTTAACACGACAACAGACCGATGTTTAATTACTCTTTTGATGAGAGATCTCAGTGTCGTTATGTCAATATAACATCCATGCTTGGAGTATTGAAGGACGGTGGTTATACGTGCCTGCTGCTGCTGGACTGTGTAGCACTGCGTGGGCTGCCCCTGTGTCCTCGTGGCCTGCCCCTGTCTCCTCGTGGCCTGCCCTTATCTCCTCGTGGCCTGCCCCTGTCTCCTAGTGGCCTGCCCCTGTCTCTTAGTGGCCTGTCCCTGTGTCCTCGTAGCCTGCCCCTGTCTCCTCGTGGCCTATCCCTGTCTCCTAGTGGCCTGTCCCTGTCTCCTCGTGGCATGTCCCTGTCTCCTCGTGGCCTGCCACTGTCTCCTCGTGGCCTGTCTCATCATGGCCTGCCCCTTTCTCCTCGTGGCCTGCCCCATCTCCTCGTGACCTGCCCCTGTCTCCTCGTGGCCTGCCCCTAGCTCGTGAGGGGAAGCGGGGCCCTGTTTGACCTGGGAGGCTGCCCTGGTCTGTACCTGGCCTAACTGCAGGTCCATGGCAATACAACTCATTCAACCAATTCTATCTTCGGCCTTCCTTTTCATTTCTATTTAATTTGTTATCAGATCATCCAACATCCCTGTCTTGGTCTTGCTCATATATTTATATGTTGGGTAATGTTACCTGGATACTCGTAATCAGATGTGGTCAGTGGTTAAAGTGGGGGGGCACAGTTCCCCTGCGTACACCTAGCTCTCTATTTTTCTGAGGTACTTTCCCTTACTGGTGGCCAACATTAGACACTAGGAGATCTGTTAATACTTTACAGGGGGCCGAAAAATTCTGACCATTCCCTTAGCTTTGAATTCCCACATAAACGACTTGATGTGGTCGCCCTGTTTGCTAGTCTAGTTCAATGAAGTCAGGTGAGAGACTTTAGAATCCCTTTGTTATTTACTGAGGGTTCAAGTGAAGTCAGGAGAGACTTTAGAATCGCTTTGTTATAGACTGAGAGATTCTGGTTTATCCGCCTAAGGGCGGCTTAAACCAGAATCCAATGAAAGAGGGAACACCAGAGTGCACCAGTAATCTCTTTCTTTCTCCTCACTTCCTGATTCTTACCCCGCTACCTGGAAATGACCCTGGAGCGGTTCGGTCGTGAGGTGGGGGGGATCACGGTGTACCTAGTGGTTTGTCGTACGTACAGGGGTGGGGGGGGGGGTGGAGCTTTAGGCGGTGTCCTGGAGATGGAAGTTCTATAGGTCCAGGGTGTGACCTCGCTGTAGTTTTATAGATCCGTGGAGTTCCCAGACACTGAGCTATGCTGGGCAGCCTTAGAGCTACGAGTAATTACTGATCTCCGTCAGGGTGTGTGGCCTGGACTGACCCTTGTGGTCAACCTAGACTGACTCTGTGGAAACACTTGTTATATTATTATCTTATATTATATTCTTATATTACCTTATACTATATTATCAAATTATCTTATAGTATATTGTTATCTTATGTGATACTCTTATATTACCATATCTCTATTGCTGATTAGCGTCCTACGTATGTTAACTACTGCTCAATCTGCAACAACAGCAACAATTGTCAGCTGTCGACTATATCAATAGCAAGCACTGCGGAACCAAAGCGAAACCGACAAAAAGTACGTTAAATGGTCCGAAACGGTGACAGTTCAATATTCCAGGGAATCAGTTCAGAAATAATGAATCACAACAAAGGAAACGAGAGGCGCATTGTGTTTGCCATGCAGGCATTTATACAAGTCGCCAATAACTTATCATTTCAGTTCATTCTATTTTGTAACTCACGATTGACCTTGTTTAAAGACCTCCAGAAATCTCCCATAAGTGCTCGTGTTAGAATAAATCTGTTACGCAGCTATTTAGTAAGTTGTTTCCATATTTTTCTCTATATCTCTCTCTTAGTGCACTGCCTACTGGCAGGCCCATGGTATAAATCGCCTCCACTCTTCTCTAGCTTCCGCTTTCCTCTTCATGTCCACGTACGAGTGGATCTTTAAATCGTCTAACATACCTAATCTCGGCTTACCTCTGTCTCTGCTACCTTCCATTCTACCTTCTACGACCTCTTTTGGTAGACTTTTCCTGCTTAGAATGTGTCCTATATACGAGATGTAATTCGTATTCTTCTCTTCTGATCTAATACTTTCTGTATGTTGTCTTTATATGCCAGTTGTAGGGTGTGTTTTCTCTTAACACGATTGGTTGTTGAGTAGTAAAACTGGGTGTTACTCTTTTCACGACGATTAGTTCAGGGTGAAGTAACGAAGACCTGGATCTAAAGAAATTTTGCACCGTTTTTGGACCTGCTTTTTGCTCGCAGGCTTGATTTTGTCTCAATAGTGCTCGATGTTGTCATTGATGACTGTAGCACTCTAATTGTTGTTATTATTATTAAATATATGATGTGACTACAATATCTCAATGTAACGAAGAACTAGATCTAAATATATGATGTAGCCACAAGATCTCAATGTAATTCTATATCATTTCTTAGTTAGATCAAAATGTTCTTTTTTGTATAATTATGTCACGATGTAATGAATTAGGTCACGATGTAATGAATTAGGTCACGATGTAATGAATTAGGTCACGATGTAATGAATTAGGTCACGATGTAATGAATTAGGTCACGATGTAATGAATTAGGTCACAATATATTAATTAGGTCACTATAATTAGGATAAATATATTGTATTAGGTCACGATGCAATGAATTAGGTCACGATGCAATGAATTAGGTCACGATGCAATGAATTTATTCAGGATGTAACGATTTGTATAATGGAGTCAGTAAAAATTATGAATTATATAAGATTCATATGATGCTAAATCGTAAAGACAATTTCATGATTTTTCATTGTTATATTCCAGAATGTTTTTTTATTAAACGCGTCCTACTTCTGAATTTCCCAGTACCTTCGCGTGCACTGACCTTGCCTTCATTGTTCTTATCTCTCCACTGTGACCTTCAGCTCTTTCATTTATCTATTGTGGGATTTGTGGGATTTATTTTTTAGATCAGTCTGAGAGTTGAGCCAAATCTGTCGTAGCTATCAGTAGATAGTCAGGAGGAGGTTTAGTAGGACGAGACAGTGCGACATTGGCGTGTGTAACAGGACGATGAATAATTGATGACCAGTTTTATGTCATACCTGCCGCTGTACGTTAATATTTCATGCGATAGACGGGTAGATATAACATAGCGTGGCTGATAAATATTTGTGATAGAGAGAGAGAGAGAGAGAGAGAGAGAGAGAGAGAGAGAGAGAGAGAGAAATGGTTCTATACAATGGTTAGATCAGTGGATGTCTACAGGTGCTCTGTCATATGTGTTATGTAATCGTATATATATATATATATATATATATATATATATATAATATAATATAATATATGTATATATATATATATATATATATATATATATATATATGTATATATATATAATATACAACATTACTTTTGATATACCATTATTCTTTAGGGTTTCTGCTTGGGATGATGTGGGCCCTAATATACCATAATAAAGATGAAATTAATATCACAATCAATGGTACGAAATTGGAACAGGTATGGAGTTTCAAATACTTGGGTCATACATACTTTAACCGATGATGGGAAATATGAGGCTGAAATATGCAGCAGGATTACACAAGTAAAAGAGGCCTTCGATAATAGGAAAGAATTATAATAAGTCTATATAAAGAACATATATATATATATAAAGAACAATCAATAAGTCAAGCAGTCAATCAATTAATCAATCAAAGTCAATCAATCAATCAGTTTATCAATCAACAAGTCAAGCAGTCAATTAATAAATCAAGGAGTCAACCACTCAATCAATATATCAATCTGCAAGTCAAGCAGTCAATCAATCAATCGATGAGTTGATCTATCACTCAATATATCAATCAATCAATAAGACACATAAATGATATTCTTTGAATCAAACCACAGCAACATTGGCCTGATGATGATTTAAAGTTGATGAGGTAATAAGACATAAATGTCGAGCATATAGTCACTATGCAAACAGACATCAGGCACTGCTGGTAAACAAGTCAACAAGAAGTAGAACATGACACTGGTGCACTCGAATAAACAACTAAACCAGGCTAAATCAACCACTCTCAGGTCATTGACATTTCCAAATAACCTACTTCTTTCGCACTTTCTGTATCTATCTATCTCTCTCTCTCTCTCTCTCTCAATCTCTGTATATATATATATATATATATATATATATATATATATATATATATATTAGTGCACTGCCTACTGGCAAGTCCATGGTATATAACGCCTCTACTCATCTCTATCTTCCATCTTTCTCTTCATGTCCACATACGAGTGGATCTTTAAATTATTTATAACATACCTTGTGTTTTACCGTTATTCTTGGGGGATTCTGCTTATTATAAGGTGGGCCCCCTATGCCTTCCTCAGCTTCGACTCTATATATATATATATATATATATATATATATATATATATATATATATATATATATATATATAATATCTACAGTCGTTCTACTTGTATATTATTTGTTGTATGTTTGTATATTTACTTGATTAGTTTTCTAGATATTGAATTTGCACAGTTTTTGGTCCTTCTTACTTTACGCTCATTGGCTTGACTTTGGTTCATAGAGCTCTATGTCGTCAGTTATGGTAGTAACATGCTAAAATTGTTGGTGTTGTTGTTGTAACTTATAGTACCTGTGGTGATTAAATGTTGGATTCGTTGGTTAATTGGTTTCGCACTTGTTTAGCAAGTTGAGAGCCCGGGTTCAACTCTCACGGGGAACATAATTATCAGAAGATCACGTTGCGCACTTGTAGTAGACGCTTAGCCGGGTGAATCTATGTCTCAATGTATCTCTCTGTACTTTTCACTCAGTCTTCTATTTTCCATTTATCATTTGTTTTTATATGATTTTTTATATAACTGTATTGTTTTTGAATAACTGGTTAAATTTGCCTTTTTTGTCTTTTAGTTTCTCATTTTTTGTCAATTTGTCCTGTCATAATAGTCTTCTTTCTCGCTCTTAATCATCTATAAATCTCTACCTAATGGAATGTAATAAGAGTCGCGACATTTTCTGTCTATCTGTCTGTCTGTCTCTGTCTCTCTCTCTCTCACTCTCTCTGTCTCTGTCTGTCTCTCTCTGTCTCTCTCTCTCTATCACTCTCTCTCTGTGTCTCTGTAGTGTCATAGCTCAACGTATGTAGGCTAGTTTTCTATGAATAGGTTTATACGACGTTATTGTTGTTGATTTGTTAAGTAGGTTACCTGCCAGTGAACGACCTGGCTTATACAGAGGCGTGACATGAGATTTGGAGTATTGTGATAGGATTAAACGAGAATAGGATGAAACAATCAGACAATCTGTCGTCATACAAGTTAACCGAGAGACAAATCTGAAACGATTAAATATTCTCATTCTCGTTTACTACAGAAGTATATTATATTAAAATCTGAAATACAGTAATGAGCTAATATCCGTCCGAAGTCTTATTAAGTCCCATCTGATCACGTGACGTATGGATGGAGCCATTGGC
>CAJHZI010000852.1:530000-550000 GCA_905160935.1 Enchytraeus crypticus
GTGTACAGTGTGCACCAGAAAAAAGCGTGCTCCTTTCTGTGTAGCCGTCATTATGCTGTGTGTACAGTGTGCACCAGAAAAAAGCGTGCTCCTTTCTGTGTAGCCATCATTATGCTGTGTGTACAGTGTGCACCAGAAAAAACGTGCTCACAGGAGAGTACTAGCTGGTTCTACCGTGTGGACCTCTTTTGTCGTGAAATCAAGACAAATGTAGAGGAGGCAGTTAGACGCTGGTCCACAAGATTTTCCTACTGTGTAATTTACGTCTAATTTTATTGAAGACTTACCTTTATATTGCCCACTTACTGAGAGTGACTTCCACTTCTACTTCAACTATTTCTTACCTTAATAAAATGTCATATACCAGTGTAGGGCTGCATTCGCAAAAATTTCTTACATTTTAATTAAAAATAGTATATTGACGAGGAAATTAACCTCTATGGTAGACTATTGGTGCTGCTATTGTTATTGAAAGTACATTTTTAGAATATGTAGAGACTATAAAAGCTTATTTGTTCTCATATTCTGTTTAATTTTCATCTTTATCGTTTATTATTTTCTTTTGACAGCTAATAAGGGAACTGAGAGGCGTGGCCAACTCAGACATTCATAGCTCCTCCCCCCATTCTAATTCCAGCCAATCAACTGCTGCCACTACTGACTCTTACAGAGCAGCTGCAGCTAGTGACTCATTTAGAACAGCTGCTGCTGCTGACTCATTTAGAACAGCAGCTGCTGCTGGTGACTCGTTTAGAACAGCTGCTGCTGCTGGTGACTCATACCGAGCAACAGCTGGTGAGTCATACAAGGCAGCAGCTGGTGACTCATCAGCTATGAGGCCGTATAGGCCTTCATCCACAGCAACAGCTGCTAGAGCCGGCCTAGATCCGCTAGCTGTGGCTAGGCCCAGCAGCTCTACTGGCCATGACTCAATAACTAAACCAGGTAGCGTAGCTGGCTATGACTCACTGGCAACAGCTAGTAGGCCTAGCAGCTCAGTTGGTTATGACTCATCCAGTCTAGCTAGGCCTAGCAGCTTAGCTAGCCAGGAGTCGTTGGCCTACAGGCTCGGCGGCTCGACAGGCCATGACGCAGCAGGTAGGCCCAGCAGTCAGGACTATAAGTCAGCAGCGGCAGCTAGCAGAGTATCTCCTCCACAAGCTGTCTATCAAATGTGTTCAGTGGGAGTGGCTTCAAGTCTTCTCAGGCCGTCAAATTCCAATCATCAGCAATCGTCGCTACCACATCTCAACCAATCATATTCACCGCCGCATAATCTGACTCCTCCTACTTTACCTCGCTTATCCAATGAAAAGCAAGAGTTCCCGGACGTAGGAGGTGGCTTAAATATCACCCAATATCATATGACATCTAGCCAGGATGGGAGGAGTCAGCAAATGTCAATCAGTAGTGGAGCCCCGCCCATGGCTGTAAAACTAACCTCAGTTGTTGACGATACTGATCACATGACCAACTCTCATCCAATCACAGGGGCTCTACCTCTGAAAAGAGGAGGGGCCAACGCAACATCTAGGTAATGTAAAGCAAAGTACCTCTAACAATTCTTAATAGTACTGTTTTAGTTAATATTAATAATAAAGATTTAACGTCCATTTCCTCATCCAGGGATGATGTCAGGGACGTCCCCACAGCACACATCACTATAGTTCAGTTGTACAATGAACGTGTTGTGTACGGGTGACGATTAGATCAACCCTAAACCTATCGAGATGTAAAAAGTACGCAGAAAAGCAAAGGAGAACCACCTCAAATTATTATTCCCAAGTTAAGGCTGCCTAAAAGTATGGACAAGGCTTAACTTTCTGTTGGATGGAATGCTTTTTATGACGCTTTAAATCATCGAGCACTTAAGAGAGAATAAATATTGAATTAATTGTCTGTTAGTTGTATGTCTAACATCGGAAAATATAAAGTATCCAATTTGTATATTTATAGTAATGTGTTTGCCTTTTAAACTGACCTGCGTTGTGCAGTAGTCACTAAAGAAGAGTAATAGCGCGTGTTGCGAGAGGCTCCTAGCGTGCGCTGAGGAAGTCAATTACAAACCGCCTCGGAGAATCCATTCAAAGTTTTCCAAGAAAATTACGTTAAACTCTAATGAAGGAAGAGTCGTTGACATCGTCTTGTTGTTAAACAAGGACTGAACGGCACAATGAGATAGAGAAAGGAGATATTGCCTCATGAATTGACAGATGGATAGATACAGAGATTGAATGATTGATTATCTGACCGACTGAATGATTGGCTGATTGATTTGTAGATAGAAATATAGATTGATTGATTAACAGACTGACTGATAGATAGATAGATAGATAGATAGATAGATAGATAGATCGATTGATAGATTGATAGATTTATTATTTGACTAAATGACTGATTAATTGATTGTTCAATTGTTAGATTTATTGACTATTTGATTCACTGAATGACTGATCGATTTATTGATTGATTTATTGATTGATTGATTGATTGACTACGACAGAATACACAGCCGGGCTGGAGGCAGCAGGAAGCCGAGAGCCTATGCTAGCTCTAGGATGTCTGTCATGTCTGTCAACAGACCCGTGAGGCGTCGTATGTCTGACAAGTGCACCCTGCCTGTAGAGACAGGTCTGTCCCTAGCTAACCTGTAGAGTTGAGGTCTGTCTCTAACTAACCTCTGATGTAGAGATCTGTCTCTAGCTAACCTCTGATGTAGAAGTCTGTCTCTAGCTAACCTCTGATGTAGAGATCTGTCTCTAGCTAACCTCTGATATAGAGATCTGTCTTTAGCTGACAGTTATTCTTACTTTATTCTTAATGTGCAGATTGAATGTATTTTGTTGATTGATTGAACGAAAGAATAACTGATGGAATGAATGATATATTGATTGATGGATTAAATGATTAATGGATTCATTGATTGCTGTATTGATTGATTGATTGATTGATTGATTGATTGATAGAGATCAGACGTAACAGGGATTTCTACAGGTACTCTGATGTCAGGCCTCCATTCACCTATGCCACTCTAATACGTCAGGTATGATATCGTATTGTCCCAGGACTAATCTCATCTTCTACTTTAATAACTGAGGTGGCTTCTCATCTTCTTTCAGCCTATCACACTTAGTCGTCTATTAGACTGCACGCAGTACGCTTTTGAACTAAGCTTCATCACTGAAAATGATCATGTTTAAAGTCAATGCGAGATTAACTCTATTCAGGCAAACACTGGATTTGAACAGAGAGCCTTATGATTTGAAGTTAGGAGCCTAACCGATCTGGCTGTTTATGATTTTAATTTCGTACACATAAAAAAGCTGGTAAAGCTAATATTAACATCAGTTTCCTCACTCGAAAGTGACGGGCGAGCCCAGGATTTGAACCCCACACCATCTGATCTGCGGTCGAGTATCTTACCGACTTCGCCACTGGCTCCAGCCAGTGAATAACAGTTCCTAGCGGGAGAGAATCAATCAGTCAATCAATCAATTAACCTCTTTGCTTTATATAACTTCAGCTTCTAGTAATCTTACAATTAAACTTGTAGAAATTTACAACTTATAACTTAATAATCTAAATAATTGGACCTCAGATACTCCTAGAACATGGTAGAGGCACTGGACCGGTTTTTGGCTAGTCGTTATCATAATAATAAAAATAATAACCCACATTATAGTGAAATGTTCAACTTTGTTGATATCTATCACTTTTAATGCCACATGTTTAAACAGTTACGCAATTTATTCCATTTTCCGTGTAGCCAGTCCAGTGAATGTCCGAGATTTTACTCTCCGATCAGCGCGGCTGGGATTCGAACCCACGAGAGTTCAATTCACCTCAGGGTCTGTCATTTAAAACTTCATGACGTTATCTACACCTCTAACCATTGCGCTATTGAGACATTCAATAGCATGATGATGTTACAGGCATAGAACAGGGTAGAGCGGCTGGACCGGTATTTGGCTAGTCATAGTCATCATGATGATGTAAGCATAGCTCAGGGTAGAGCGGCTGGACCGGTATTTGGCTAGTTGTTATCATCATGTTGATATACTTGCAGGCCATCATTGACTCGCCTGACAAACAGCTGACGTTGAATGACATCTATCAGTGGTTCATGAACACCTTCGCTTTCTTCCGTAAGAACCTCGCCACCTGGAAGGTTTGTTCCTAAGTCAAATAATAATAATAATAATAATAATAATAGTAATGATAAATTTATTTTTTATTTTTATCTTTTTTATTAATTATAATAATGATAATAATAATAGTGATGACAATAATAATAGTAAGAATATTAATAATTGTACAAAAGCTGGTAAAACTAATGTTAACGTCAGTTTCCTCATTCGAAAGCGATATTAGTAACGGGCGAGCCCAGGATTTGAACCCGCACATACTGATCCGCGGTCGAGTATCATACCGACGTTGCCACTGACTCCAGCAAGTGATTTACGAAGTCGGTCCAGCCATTGTATAGATCTTTGTTCATCATAGATCTTTGCTATGTCTGTGTCGTTACTGGAAGCGGACTTGGAGACTACTTTACGATGTTGTTGTTGTGATAGAACGCCGTGAGACACAACCTCAGTCTGCACAAGTGTTTCATGAGAGTGGAGAACGTGAAGGGAGCTGTGTGGACTGTCGACGATAACATCTTCTACAGGCAGCATGGGCTCAGCCATAACTCCTGGTATCTGTCTGTCTGTCTGACTGTCTGTCTGTCTGTCTGTCTGTCTGTCTGTGTGTATGTGTGTGTGTGTATGTGTGTATGTATGTCTCGTGTGGACTGTCGACGATAACATCTTCTACAGGCAGCATGGGCTCAGCCATAACTCCTGGTATCTGTCTGTCTGTCTGACTGTCTGTCTGTCTGTCTGTCTGTCTGTCTGTGTGTATGTGTGTGTGTGTATGTGTGTATGTATGTCTCGTGTGGACTGTCGACGATAACATCTTCTACAGGCAGCATGGGCTCAGCCATAACTCCTGGTATCTGTCTGTCTGTCTGTCTGTCTGTCTGTCTGTCTGTCTGTCTGTGTGTATGTGTGTGTGTATGTGTGTATGTATGTCTCGTGTGGACTGTCGATGATAACATCTTCTATAGGCAGCATGGGCTCAGTCATAACTCCTGGTCTGTCTGTCTGTCTCTCTGTCTGTATGTCTGTCTGTCTGTATGTCTGTCTGTGTGTCTATCTGTGTGTCTGTCTCTCTGTATGTCTGTCCGTGTGTCTGTTTGTCTTGTCAGTCTGTCTGTCTGACAGTCTGTCTGTCTGTCAGTCTAAATATCAATATTTCATCAATTTATCAGACGATTCAATCAATCAAATTTGATCAATTCAATCAATCAATCAAATAAGTAGATTTAATCACTAATATGCGTCTATTGTATATCTTCTCTGTCTTCGGACGTGTCGTATATGTGCTTGTATATGTGCATGTCTGTATGTTTCAAAGTATTTATGAGTTTAATGTGTGCGCGTATTTGTGTTTTTATGTGAGTGTGTACACATGTGTCACATGTGTATCGCATGTAATTATCCACACATGTGAGTATGTTCACGTGTATGTATGTGTGTGTGTATGTTGTATGTGTATCTAAGTATTTATGATTGATGTAAATGTGTATGTGTGCATATATGTGTAAGTATGTGTATGTGTGTGTGTGTAGTGGTAAATCAGACGACGCTGAAGAGCTGATAATAAAAACAGAAAATCTACAAACACCAGACAGCTACAGTCTTACCTCATCTATCAGAGTGAGTCAATCAATCAATCAATCAATCTATCAATCAATCAATCTACAAAAACCTGACAGCTACAGTCTTACCTCATCATTATCAGAGTTAGTCAATCAATCTATCAATCAATCAATCGATCACCTGACAGCTAGAGTCTTACCTCATCAATCAGAGTGAGTCAATCAATCAATCTATCAGTCAATCAGTCGATCACCTGTCAGCTACAGTCTTACCTCATTCATCAGAGTGAGTCGATCAATCAATCAATCAATCAGTCAATCAATCTACAAACACCTGGCAGCTATAGTCTTACCTCATCCATCAGAGTGAGTCAATCAATCAATCTATCAATCAATCAGTCAATCAATCAATCAATCAATCTACAAACACCTGACAGCTACAGTCTTACCTCATCTATCAGAGTGAGTCAATCAATCAATCAATCAATCTATCAATCGATCAGTCAATCTATCAATCTGGCATTTAGTTAATATCAATTCATCTCACTGTAGAGTTGTGAATAGTACATGACTGAAGAGTTTTTAATACTCTATGAATTAAAAAATAACTCTATATTTAAATGATAAATAGTGAATAAAATCAGAGGATGTTTAACTGTAATATTTCAAATGTTACATTATGATAGCATTCACTCATTTTGTTTCATTAGTGACTCATTTCCTGCTCTTTTGTCTGTTGCAGGCTGCTTTCAATGCTAACCCGGTTACCCCGTTGACCCCTGCCTCTGTGGGGGCGGGGCGTAGTGGCCTAGATGTAGGCTCTGACCTAGATGACGAGCACCAATCAAGAGACGCGGGAGGCGTGGCTTCTGATGACGATGAGTCATCGGGTAGATACAGGCATTACAGGTGGGAGGGGCTTGTGTTCTCATAGTTATAATGTTATAATCTAATCCCTGACATCATCCTTGTATGAGGAAACGGACGTTAAACTTTTATTAGTATTATTTTTTATTTTTTTATTATTAATCCTAATCTCTTGATACTTTTTCTTTCCTATGGTTGCACACTTGACACACAGTATGTATTAACATGGTTCTTTTCTTGGTTGCTGTTTTTGTAGGTTTCATTATTTCCTATCTCTCCATGGTTATTAGTAATTGTTGCCTGTTTTTGTCACTGATTGTAGTCAGCAAAGAGTTAAGCATAACCTTCCAACAGCCGTTACAACTTCCAGTCTAACATCAGCAGAGGCTAGTGTTAGACTGGAGCTAGGGAATGATTGATTACATTGTAGCAGGAACAAAACAAATCTGCGGAAAACAAATCATAAATGTAAGAAAGGCTGAGTTTTAACGTCAATTTCCTGCTCAATCGTAGCGCTATATATATATATATATATATATATATATATATATATATATATATATATATATAGTTTAATGCTAACATATACTAACTATATATATATATATATATATATATATATATATATATAGCGCTACTGTGACAATTAGCATGGAGCGGCTTTTTAAAAAGCGGCTCTAATTTTTATTTTTATTATTATTATATATATATATATATATATATATATATATATGCAGACTGCGTCCAAAAAATTTTTTGGACGCAGTCTGCATAATTTTCTAATTTTTATTATTATTATATATATATATATATATATATATATGCAGACTGCGTCCAAAAAATTTACCCCATACAGAAAATTTTCTATAATTTTGGTATCTGATGTCTGATGTTCCATGAATTTTTCAGCATATGTGTAGAATTGGACCGTGAATAAGGGTTTAAATTTACATGATAAAAAGACATCAGATACCAAAGCAAATATTCTGTAGGGGTCAGTTTTTTTTACGCAGTCTGTATATAAATAGTAAACGCATTTAAAACACTAGATCTCTACGTGTTGACGTGTGCAGTGACGAGGAAGGCTATGCTGGACAGTACCTCGGTGCTGAGGCAGATCAGTTGAGATGGTCTAGACGCTCGGCTGACTCTGCAGTGGACGACGAAGAGAGGGATTGGGCGGGCTGGGGCAGTGATCGGCCGAGCAGCAGGGAGGACTGGCACGAGCTCGACACCCTGGCCTCGGCCCCTAGGGACCACCAGGGCTCGCTGACCCCCAGGGACCACCAGGGCTCGCTTAACCCCAGGGACCATCAGCGCTCGCTGACCCCCAGGGACCACCAGGGCTCGCTGACCCCCAGGGACCACCAGGGCTCTCTGACCCCCAGGGAGCATCAGGGCTCGCTGACCCCCAGGGACCACCAGGGCTTGCTGACCCCCAGGGACCACCAGGGCTCACTGACTCCCAGGGACCACCAGGGCTCGTCACCCAGGGGACCTGGGGTCGTGAGGGAAGGGCGGGAGCGCTGGGAGCTGGAGAGGAAGATGAAGGCTGAGGAATCTGACGACGAGCTAACCATTGACGAGTCGAGAGAGAACGAGAACGAGAAGAGAACGAGGAATGATCCTGAGGAAGGATTAAAGACTGATTCTGGTGTAGGTGGATTGAAGACTGAGCACAGGTGTAAGAAGAACTCTGAGGAGGATTTGTCATGGACTGACATATCCATTGATCACACTGGATCATCTCTCAATCACAGTCTCTCCACAACGGACTCTCGACACGACGTGGAAGACTGGAAGAATGGATCCACTGACAAGAGAAGAGTGTCGCTGGATGAGAGCGCCTCCGGGCCCAGACCTGACTGGAATAACGTCCATGACGACATCAAGCCCTCGAGCAGCGAGCAGACCTCGCCCAGTAGCGACATCTCACAGCCCTGGACGAAGAAGCGTCGCATCGAGTCCTTCATGCGGAACGACCGGATGTGGAATGACGCTTCCGGCGCTGCTCGGGACGACTCGTTGGACCGGAGACTGGGTGGACGGGACGCTGGGACTTATCCTGGAAGCGTTGAGGGACATCCGGTCTCGCTGGCAGGTCCCAGAAATGGGTCAAGTTCAGGCAGTCCTGAAATGGTGTCAAGGTCACCGGAGAGCCCGGCTAGGGGGTCAAGGTCAGGTACGCCAGGCAGGGGGTCTAGGTCACCGGAGAGTTCAGAAGTTGGGTCAAGGTCGGGGGGTAGTGTTGGACGGCAGAGCCCACAGGAGAGAAATGAGAAGTCTGATGAGAGAGGTTCTGTATGTAGTGATATAGGTCTGTCTGTAGCCAGGGGCAATCTGCTCATCAGCTGATCAATCAGTCAGTCAATCAATCTGTCAGTACATCACCTGATCAATCATCAGTCAAAATACATCAGCTGATCAATCAATCAATACATAAGTCAATACATCAGCTGATCAATCAATCAATACATCGGTCAATAAAGCAATCAATCAGTGGACTCGCTCGTTTACTATCTGATGGAACTCTGCACTAACTTTCTGTACAATTTCTCTCAACGTGAGAATAGACTCCGTGAAGACTGCAAGTGTTCTAAATAGACAATTTATAGCCAAGTCTAGGAGAAGGACAATGGAAAATTATCTAAGGGATTTTGTCGTTGAAATTGCTGGATGGATAGATTTTCTTAGAACATTTTACATTACTCGTGAATCCTGGTTGTGTTCATTACTGAGCGAAACGTTTTAGCCTTTGTGTCTCGTACCTGACATCTCTAGGAGGAGTCAATGAATTGTTTACATGGAAACATTGCCCGTGAAATGTTCCACTTTGTGTGAATTGATTGATTGAGGAATACATTACGAGAGTAGAATACTAATAATTACGAAGACATTACTTTGAATTTATATGTAACGTTTGAGCTGAGACGTCAACTGATAAAGTCGTGTTGTTGTTGTTATCACAGCCTCAACGACCCCGATGTTGTCATGAGAAACGAAACGAACGTTAAACTCTGTGCACGCTATTGCGGGTGTTTACTATAATTTCATTTTATTGTGACGTATGTAGATCAGAAAAGTATAGCGTAGATAGAAGGCCGATGCTTGCACGTAGCTTGTTACAGCGATTACGTGAGACTGGGGTGGTCTGTTGAGTTGTAGCCGAGTATCGTGAAATTGATCATGATGAGTCAATCGATCAATCGATTGATTGATTGATTGACTTATTCTGTTGTATTCGGGTACTGCACTATTCGATATAATCATGGATGTGGCAGCCGTACTTTGTCTATTTCTCTCGTTTAGGTTTCGTTTTTGCAGTGCCCTATGCTATCATGAATGACATTTGCATTATATACTGTACAGTTTGGATTATGAATTAATTTCAGTGCAACATCTTAGAAAATGTAGAAATTATCTATGTTGTTATGGACTACGCTATAATGTCACATTCGTGCAGTGACACGGGCGTTAAACTGTTGTTGTATGTTGCGTATATATAAATTAGAGGAAGACCGAGACGAGATATGTTCAGTAATCTGATAACCCATTCTAGAAATGAAATGAAAACGGAGGCTGGAGACTAGTGTTGGTAGTGACATGTGTGGACCTGCCTGTAGGCATTGCTGAGAGAGTGTGTAAATACTTGCCTTGTTACTAATTTAACTGCCAGTTTGTACAAGAGAGCGAACGGTGTAGTGTTATTGTAGGGGGAGGGGGCGGTATCCAGAAATGTTCTATTTCTGGCAAATTTGTTAAAAATTCATCCAAACGTGAATCATAACCCCGCATTCCCTGCTAATTTTCGCATAATTTCACTCCCCTCCCCATAACGACACAGATTGATTGCGCCGCTCTGGTTTGTTTTATTTGTTAATACGAAGGTTTAGTTGTATGCACGCAAAGCACTGCCTGTATAGCGTCAAAACATGAAAATAGATCCACCGACTGCCTTGAGAAAGAGGCGACTAATGTAGATATGATGAGGAAAGAGGTATGAAGAAGTTAGTGTAGTGGTTAGCGCACCGGGTTTGTAGCAATGTCGTCTTGAATCAAAGCTTTTCTGCACTCTACAAGTGTACTAGTAACTTATTTGTTTACTAGATGCTATGTGTGATAGTTTAACATTGTTTCAGTGTTATTAATAAGCTGGTAAAGCAAAGGTTAACGCCAGTTTCCTCACTCGAAAGCGATGCCAGTGACGGGCGAGCTCTGGATTTGAACCCCACACGTACTGATCCGCGGTCGAGTATCCTTACCGATGTCGCCACTGGCTCCAGTCATTACATGTAAAGGACTACAGGGAATAAATCAACAAAATAACTTCTTATAAAATGGGCATTTGAAAACATCTTGTTAATAAAATCGTTTTAAATTATTATACGAGTCTGCAGTATGAGTAAATTGTTAAAATTTGATAACAAATCTAAACCGGTATAACTGAATTTGTATAACTGATTAAACGGTTTATCGGTTTAAACTCTTAGATTTAAGAGCGCTTGATGTCATCATGGTCAACATTTCTCTCTAGCAGCTGTACAACTCTTAGTAATGATTAGTTTATTGTTCTTGTTTATAGAGCATTCTATTGAATGTCTCAATAGCGCAATCTCTCTTTCTCTCCCTCCCTTTCTCTCTCCTCTCCCTCTCTTTCTTTCTTTCTCTCCTCTCCTTCGCTTTCTGAATCTTTCTTTCAGTCTCTCTATCTCTCTGTCTTTCTTTCTGTCTCTCTCTTTCTCTGCGAGTTAATCCATTTTTGCAGTTTCGCTTTCATCGGTTGCGTGGATGATTTTAAATCGTCCTCGATGTTGTTATGAATAGACGAATCAAACATTAGAATTGTTTGTTGTTGGAGTGACCTTGAGTATTTGAGTATTGAGTAGTTGCATATTGACTGTAACATGTTGCATATTGACTGTAACTCGTTGCATATTGAATGTAACTCGTTGCATATTGACTGTAACTTGTTGCATAGTGACTGTAACTGATTGCATATTTGACTATAACTCTTTGCATATTGACTGGAACTAGTTGCATATTGACTGTAACGTGTTGCATATTGACTGTAACGTGTTGCATATTGACTGTAACTCGTTGCATATTGACTGCAACGTGTTGCATATTGACTGTAACTCGTTGCATATTGACTGTAACGTGTTGCATATTGACTTGTTGCATATTGTCTGTAACTTGTTGCATATTGCCGTGCTTATATGATAAACATCTGTCTCTAGTGTGATGATATTCGCTCTAGTTCTTGTTCTTTATTCATCAGTAGGTCTTATGTTAACGTTACTCATTCACAACATTGTGTGCTAAACAGCAGTTCTGATATACACATCCTAGTCGAATAGATAATATGTTTACTTCAATCAATATCAATAGGAGTTTAAAGTCCGGTTCCTCGCCATAAGGCAATGTCAGGGACGACAAATACACCAATTTCAGACAATTTCAGCAAAGTCAACAAATGCTTGAACGACACACAATGTAAAGTAAAGTAAACACACATTATAGTGAAATGATCAACTATGTTGATATCTATCACTTGGTAATACCACAATTTATTCCATTTTCCGTATAACCCGTCCAGTGAATGTCCGAGATTTTACTCTCAGATCAGCTCGGCTGGGATTCGAACCAACGAGAGTTCAATTCACCTCAGGATCTGTCATTCAAAACTTCATGACGTTACCTCTACACTATTAAGACATTCATCAACAGCAATTCCTAATTGCTCTTAACTGTCGCATATACGCAGGAGCTTTGACACGAAGTTAAGTAACTTAACCTTACCAAGTTTAACTGTGGCTAAGTAGAACAGCGTCTTCATCATCTAATAAATCAAGTCAACACCTAAACTGCATCATAAAATCTGCTTCATTTTTCTTTTCTTTTTACTCTTTCATACAAATAAATCAACTATGAAGCTAAAGAAGCTAATGTTAGCGTCAGTTTCCTCACTCGAAAAAGATGTCAGTGACGGGCAAGCCCAGGATTTGAACCCCGCACATACTGATCAGGGTTGAGTATCTTACCGACATAGCCACTGGCTTCAGCCTTATTGTAACATATCAGACCGGCTACTGAGCCTAAATAATTATATTACAGACAAATTGACAAAATTCTCATGAAACCCTTTTGTGTCATTAAATGCAGGAGTCATAAGTCAATGAAGCCATTACATTATTTACATGTAACTATTTGAGAAATTCTACTGTCTTTTGTAAACAGTGAAAAAACGTCAAACATACTGTATTGTTTATCAGTGATCATCATCTTCTTCCCTTTAGTCCAAGTTAGATTACATATAATAAGTAGGGTCGTGATCAGAAAAGGATAACATCAAATATACATACGTTACTTAGTAGTGATCATTACTTACATGTTAATCAATCAATAAGAATTTAACGTCCGGTTCCTCGCCATAAGGCAATGTCAGGGACGTTTCGTATGTTATCAGCGCATCATACAGCCTCTGACTGTAATCATTGTGACACAGAAACCAACGTTAAAATTCGCTTTTATTTCCATTACGGTTAAATCTGGTTAACTTGTGGGTAAACAGGATTGTATTCTCAGGGATGACGCCCCTGCCCAGTAAATGTTAGTAGAAGCTGAGGAAGGCACAGGGGGCCACCTCATCATTAGCAGAATCCCCCAAGAATAACGGTATATCATGTGAAAGTATGTCAAAAAGAATGTTTGAGATGATTTAAAGATCCACTCGTCTGTGGACATGAGGAGGAAAGCAGAAGATAAAGAAGAGTGAAGGCATTATATATCGTGGACCTGCCAGTTGGCAGTGCACTAAGAGAGAGAGAAAGTCTAGATTAACGTTGGTTAGTTTCTTGGCTCAGCAGTATATCAGTGACGACTTTAGACTTTATTTCAACATTGATTGATTGATTGATTGATTGGATGATTGATTGGCTGGCATACTCACTGTACGACTGACCGACCGTTCGATAAATCAGTTTATTGATTGATTGATTGATGGAAGGATGGATTGATTGGTTGATTAGAACAGAGAGTAAAGCTATAGACCAGGGTTAGCTGAGGACTATGGGCGCGTTCCTGTCTATAAGAACAAAATGCAGAAAAGAACGTAGCAGAACGGGTGTGCGCATAGAACGCAGAAGAGCCTGGATCCTGGGCAACAAGAGAAAGTCAGAGTTCCTGCAGCTCTTTCACCTTGACCTCAAGCACAGCTTAATGTCAGCTAGGATGGTCACTGTTCTGAACGAGGTAGCAACAACAACAACAACATAATTAGAGTGCTAAAGAGATATTAGATTAGAGGTAGCGTGCTAACAGCTGGTAAAGCTAATTGAACGAAGTTAAGTTGCATCGAGCCCGGTTAGTGCTTTGTGGGCGGCGACCACCTTGAAAGACCGAGTATTAACAGCTTGGAAAGAATAAAAATCCCGAGGGTGTTGGCAGGTTACCCTTAAGTCCGCGTCTGCTAAAGAAGCTGGTAAAGCTAAGGTTAACGTCAGTTCCTCACTCGCATACGATGTCAGTAACGGGCGAGCCCAGGATTTTAACCCCGCACATACTGATCCGCGGTCGAGTATCTTATCGACCACGGATCTTCGCCACTGACTCCAGCCATTGACATGCCTGAGGACATGACAGCTAGAGACGTGCCTGACATAATGCGTCGATGAGAAAACTGTGCTAAACAAATCTTTACTGGCTTATGCTAACCACTATACTGCGTCATTCAATGACGCTATCAATCAATCAATCGGTCAATCAATCCATCAATATATCTTTAAAAGCTTAATTAGTTAAATAACTAATCAAGTATCTAACTCAACCAATCAATACTACATTTTAAATAAATGAATAGTAAAGTATATTTCCCTTTTAGCTTTAGATTTAAACTGGTAGCTCAAAGTTGTGCTACAGTTGTGCTAAAGTTGTTCTAACGGTTGTGTTAACGGTTTCGTTAACGGGTGTACTAATTATTGAGCTAAAAGTTTTGTTTGTTGTTTCAGTTCTTCAATATTCTTGATGTAGAGGGCAGTGGAGACCTGAATGGTTTGCTTATGACTCTCCCTCTCTCTCTCTCTCTCTCTCTCTCTCCCTCCCTCTCTCTCTCTCTCTCTCTCTCTCTCTCTCTGTATCTATTAATATGACTGCTTCAGACATGTATTCATACGCACAGACTACTTTCAAACTTAGAGCTCAATACGTAAACGTGTATGATATGTGAGTCAATCAATAACTCGTTGATTTCACTTGCTATGCTCTATGGATTCATTAATTGTAATATTATTTTATCGAACATTATATTGCGAAATGGTCATATTGCCGTTAGACCGGTTAGTGACCGATTGATTGATTCATTCGGTTGCGTATTGCTTAACTGATTGGTAGATTGATTAAAAGACTGATGGATTGCTTCTTTCTCTTATTCATTCTATGACTGATTGAAGGACTGGTTGATGGATTGATTCCTTGATTGATTGATTGATTGACTGATCGAATGATTGATTGATCGATTGATTGATTCCTTGATTGATTGATTGATTAATTGATTGATCGTTTGATTGATTGACTGATCGATTGATTGATTGATTGATTGACTGATTGACAGACGTACAGTTCTACATCATAGTGCAGCAGTTGACGGGAATGAAGCGGAAGCAAATTTATAAGATCTTTGACTTTATCGACATCGATGGGTCGAGTTCAATAGATTTCAGTGAATTCTATCTGTTCATCTGCATACTGGTGGCTCGCAAGGTGACCCACTGATTGATTGATTGATTTATTGATAAATAATAATAAAAAATTAATAATAACTTGCCTTACATAAGCGATAGTTATGAACTCATTTGTTAATTGATTGATTGTTTCTAGGATGGTGAGATGAAGCAGTTTATTTATAGACACAGCAAGTCGATATTTGATTGGTTGAATATTGATGGTACGGGCAACATTTCCCTCCAATCAGTTATCGACATTATGTATCTGTTTGGAATCCAAGTCAAGGCCTGCAAACGAATTCTTAAAGAGTTCGAGACCTCTGCGAAACAGGTTTCAATAAATCAATCAAAACAATCAATTAATTAATCAAAGAATCACCCGAGTAGTCAATATCAACCAGGCAATAAATCAATAAATCAATACTGTCATAGAGCAATCAATAAGAGTTCAAGTACGATCAACTGAAGACTTTATCATATGAATAGGTCATTATTCTGATCATTTCTACCTATTGGCAGGCCCATGGCATTCTACTCCTTCACATATTTATATCCTCTGCTTTTCTCTTCATATCAACAAACGAATTTGATCAAATCATTCAACATCCCAAGTGTCGGTAATCTTCGTACCTTCTTCCTTCCAAACTTACTTCAATTACCTCTTATATTAAGCCATTCCTTCTAGGAACATGACCCATCCAGGATTTCTTTTTATTACCTATAATATCTATCAATTTTCTATTTATGTGAACCCTATTTAGCACTTTTTATAACTCACATTGAGCTTTGATAATTGGCTTTTGGCTCATATAAAGACTTCTAATTGATCTTTTATTTCTCCAGTAAAATTTCTCTTAAAATTCCTAACATATTCACCCAGTTCACACTATCAAAAGCTTTGTCAAAATCTGCAAAGCACTAGAAACGATGGCTATTGCTGGTTATTGATTTACATTGATGGATATTGATGGATATTGATAGACTTGATGGATATTGATGTATATTGACGGATATTGATGGATATTGACGCGGATACTGATGAATATTGATGGATATTGACACAGATATTGATGGATATTGACGCAGATATTGATGAATAATGATAGATAGTGAGAGATATTGATGTATATTGACGCGGATATTGATGTATATTGACGCGGATATTGATGGATATTGACACAGATATTGATGAATAATGACGCAGATATTGATGAATAACGATAGATAGTGAGAGATATTGATGGATATTGACGTGGATATTGATGTGTATTGATTTATATTGATGGATATTAATAGACTGATGGATATTAATGAATATTGATGGATATTTTGACTGATACTGATCGATTCTGATGGATATTGACTCGGATATTATCTGATATTGATGGATAATGATGGACTTACTGGATATCGTCTGATACTGATGGATACTGATGGATATTGATGGATATTGATGGATATTGATGGATAATGATGGATACTGATGGATACTGATGGATATTGATGGATAATGATGGGTATTGACTGATATTGATGGATACTGACTCGGATATTGATAGATACTGACTCGGATACTGATGGATATTGATGGATAATGATGGATACTGATTGATATTGATGGATAATGATGGATACTGATGGATACTGATGGATATCTAGCCTATTAACTGTTTATGCTATATCTGTAATTTCTGTGTCTGTTGGAATTTCTGTACTGTAACTTTCTGCGGTTGTCAGATTGAACGAAAATAAGCAAATATAATTATAACTGATGGATATTGCCTGACAGTACCTGGACTACAGTGAGTTCAGACTCTTCATCATGGCGTTCATCGACAAGCAGCTCGAGCTGGACGAGACTCAGCGAGAGAAGAGACTGAAGAGCTGGAGGAGGAGGAGGTCACTACAGAAGAGACTGGAAAAAAAGCTCAGTGAACTCAAGGTCAGGGTCGCTCTGGAGGATCAAGAGTCTGAAGAGTCGAGTAGACGAGATACTGAGTCGATGGTCTCTAGTAGACTGCAAGCCTGATGGCAGGTCCACTGTAGTCTTTGCTTCAAACAGACTGCAAGCCTAATGGCAGGTCCACTGCAGTTTAGTAGTTTATAGAGGCAGTACATGCCACTGGAACTGAATAGTGAACGTGTGGAACAAACTCGATGTTGTCATAGATTGGTTGTGAAAAAAGCAATGTTAGATGTGATTATTTCTTTATAAAATAGAAATGATGACACAACTAATGACTTATGTAATAAGTTGGATTTACACTTTGGCAACATTGACCTATTTTGTGCTTATTTCAGAGATTGATTTGTCTAGATTGATTTAGCATCTTGATCATAGTGACTAGTTATATACATGCAGAGAGATAAATAATATTAGATAAGATATTAGATAAGATATTAGATAAGATATTAGATAAGATATTAGATGAGATATTAGATAAGATATTAGATAAGATATTAGATGAGATATTAGATAAGATATTAGATGAGATAGTAGATAAGATATTAGATAAGATATTAGATGAGATATTAGATAAGATATTAGATAAGATATTAGATGAGATATTAGATAAGATATTAGATGAGATAGTAGATAAGATATTAGATAAGATATTAGATAAGATATTAGATGAGATATTAGATAAGATATTAGATGAGATATTAGATGAGATATTAGATAAGATATTAGATGAGATAGTAGATAAGATAGTAGATGAGATATTAGATAAGATATTAGATGAGATAGTAGATAAGATATTAGATGAGATATTAGATAAGATATTAGATGAGATATTAGATGAGATAGTAGATAAGATAGTAGATAAGATAGTAGATAAGATAGCAATAGTTGAGTGGTTGAAGTCTATTATATTGATCACCTTGTATATTGTGACTGCTGATAAGCTATTATCATGGTGTAATATATTATAATGGTGTCGGCAAGATATTCGACTAGTAGGTGCGGGGTTCAAATCCTGGGCTCGTCCGTCACTGACATCGCTTTCGAGTGAGGAAACTGACGTTAACATTATCTTTTACAGACTTGTTATGGTTTTGTAGAGAGATTGCCGTCTTTCGCTGTTGAATTGAACATAAGCTGTTATAATACGGCATGACTTAACAATGTTTTATTAATGTAGAACCTGTGGCTTGCTAGCAAGTTGTTTGACAGCGGATCATTAGGTGGAGGGTTCAAATCCTCACAATCCTCACTCGTTTTGCAAATCGAGCAGACGACGAAACGTTAAACTTTGCTTTAGCCATTAGAACGGTTAAATATTAAATTGAATAGACTTGTTAAAAGTAACTGGATAGGTAGGGCAATCCGAGATTAAGTAAGTTAGATGATTTAAAGATCCACTCATATGTATAAATGAAGAGGAAAACGGAAGACAGAGAAGAGTGGAGGCGTTATATGCCATGGACCTGCCAGTAGGCAGTGCACTAAGAGATAGATAGAGAGAAAAATATAGGAATGTTTTAATTGATTGATGATTGAATGTTTGAATACATTTCGATGCGTTTTTTGATTGAGTTACTGATTATGAGCTAATCTTAGCTAAAGAAGTTTGCGAACCTGTTCTAATGAATTCTTTGGTTTGATGTTTGTTTGTAAATAGAAATTTTTCTGACGTTTTTCCTCAATTAAATCTTAAATCTAAATGACTTAAGTAAAAAAGGAAGTAAACACGCATTATAGTGAAATGATCAACTAAGTTGATATCTATCACTTTAAATACCACATGTTATATCCGTCAGGCAAGTTAGACCATTTTCCGTATAACCAGTCCCTCTAATGTCTGAGATTTTACTCTCAGATCAGCGCGGCTGGGATTCGAACCCGCGAGAGTTCAATTTACCTCAGGGTCTGTCATTAAAGTTTCGTGACGTTACCCCTACGCTATTGAGACATTCTAATTTAGACACTGGGCATATTATTATTATTGCAGGTAATTCCCAGCGCAGTTGATTTACCTAAGCGCTGTTGTACAGAATACATACAGTGAAGTGAGGGCGATACACGATCTACGGATATGTCATTATCGTCGTCGTATGTATTTTATAATAAATTTACCACCAACCAGTCATTAATCAACCAATCACTCAATCGCCTCCAAAATTCAATCAACATTCAATCAAAATTCAATCAAAATTTAATCAATATTCAATCGACAGATCAATGCTTATCTATCTATGCCCTTATCAAAATGAATGATTTGATTGATTGATTGATTGTGGATTGACTGAGTGATTTATGCAAGGATATTATCTGGGTTGTGTATTTTACACTCTGCATATTATTTAGATTTCGGATTAGCTGATTAATTGATCTCATTGATTATTATGTAGCATTTAGCACTAAGTGACCATTTAGCGATTGATTGATTGATAAATTGATGGACTTTTGTGTCTTTTATGATTAATGCTCAAAGAAAGTAAAGTTTTGTTTACTGGTTGATTTATTGCCTGATGTAATGATTGATTTATTGATTGACTATTATTGATTGAAAGTTTTGTTTACTGGTTGATTTATTGCCTGATGTAATGATTGATTTATTGATTGACTATTATTGATTGATTGATTGATTGACTAACATATTTATTGATTGTAAGATCCTCCTACACATCCTCCACTGAAGATCTAGTAGATGTGGTAAAAGAGGAAGACTTAGATCACCTCGAACAGCTCGTCCTGTCGTCTTTGA
>CAJHZI010000852.1:552500-680000 GCA_905160935.1 Enchytraeus crypticus
CCAACCATCCAATCAATCAACCAAACAATCAACCTATCAGTTAGTCAAAAAACCAATCAATTAATCAACCAATCAGTTAATCAACCAATAAGTTAATCAACCACTTAATAAGTCAATCATTCAACTACTCAATCAATCAATCAACCAATCAATCAATCAGCCAATCAACCAATTAATCAGTCAATCACTCACTTTGTCTGTCACAATATAAATTAATATATCAGTTATTTAATTAAGCAAATCTATTAGTCCCGAAAGATATAAATAAGAAATACATAAAAGATTATACATGGAAGAATACCAGCATAAATGACGTCTATTACTGTTATTATTGATTACCTATTATGATGTTCCTATAATCGACTGGCTGATTGATTGACTAACGGAATGACTGATTGATTTGTGGATAGATTGACTGATTGATTTATGGATTTATCGATTGATTGAAAATTGATTAATTCAATGATTGATTGATTTATGGTTTGATTGATTGATTGAATTATTGATTGATTGTAGGATAGAGATCTATTCAATCAGTTTCAGATGCCCAAGTCTGTGGCGCTGAACTACTTCGCTCTGTTGGAGGCCCACTACAGGAGGAACCCGTACCACAACAGCACCCACGCTGCTGATGTACTACAGTGCACCCACGTCTGTCTAATGGCCAAGCCTCTCAAGGTTCACCTGTCTACTAGTGACCTAGTTAAGCCGCTACAGATTGGCATGAACTGATGACTCATTGCTAGTTTTTGAGTGTATTTTTGAAATAAAGCATAGTTCTCTCCCTCTCTGTGCAGCCAAATGAATCTGATGTTGTTTTTTTTTGCGTTGTTGCTGTTGACCCAGGGCATATTTTCAGACCTGGAGATAATGGCCACACTGTTCGCTGCTGCCATACATGACGTAGATCACCCGGGCTTTACTAACCAGTTCCTCATCAATAACGGTTCGTCAATGTCTGATTGATTAATTGATCGATTAATTGATTGATTGATTGCAAGTTTTTTAATGATTTGGTTTAAAAATTTATTGATGTATTGTATTATTACATTGCGTGATTCTACTGAAATTAATACTGGAAAGAATTGATTGACCTGTTGACTGTTTAAATGACTGATTAATTGACTACTTAATTGATAAATTAATTAACGATTGATGGATTGATTTATTGATTAATTGATTGGTTGACTAACTGAATGACTGACTGATTGATTGATTGATGTTAGGATGGAGTGATTGCTCGATTGATTAATCGATGGATGGGCAGATGGAAGGATGGATTGATGGCTTGATTGATGGATTGATGGATTAATGGATTGATCGAATGATTGATTGACTGAATGATTGATCGTTGAATAGATCGATGGATGGATAGATGGATTGACTGACTGACTAATTGACTGATTATTAATTGATTGATTGGTTGAGTAATTGATTTCTTGATTGATTGATTGATTGATTGATGGAGTAGGTTCAGAGCTGGCTATACTCTACAACGACAACTCTGTGCTAGAGAATCATCACTTGATTGATTGATTGATTGATTGATGGAGTAGGTTCAGAGCTGGCTATACTCTACAACGACAACTCTGTGCTAGAGAACCATCACTTGGCTGTGGGGTTCAAGCTGCTACAGAGCCGAGGCTGTGATCTCTTCAGGTCTCTCTCAGTCCAGCAGCGCAAACAACTCCGCCTCTGCATCGTCAAGACCGTGCGTAGCTCCTCCCACTGAAGATGATGATGATGATGATGATGATGATGATGATGATGATGATGTTTAATTTGTTGATCAACACACACAATGAACTGATGACTAACTTTGTTAATTGTTCACTAACTTTGCATATACATTAACTCTCAATCAACCCAACTATCAGAGTCAATCATAGGACTGCGGGTGACTGACTAATGGGTTCAAATTCAGTGCTCGCCAGTCACTGATGTGCTTTCGAAACAAGAAACTAACGTTAACTTTCTAAACTTTGAGTCGATGTTGGCAGAGACGCTGAAAGCTGTGATCCTTCTCACTTTGTTGTAGGTGCTGGGCTCAGATTTGGTTAAGTAGAGTGCTAGGTATTGTCTTGGATGTGTTAGTGTTGGATATTGTCATGAATGTGTAAGGTGCTGGGTGTTGTCATGGATGTATAGGTGCTAGGCACTGACATGGCTAGGCACAGTGAGACGCTGTCAGTGCTCAATGGTCTCATCTCCAGGAACAACAAACAAACCATCAACAGAATACAACTCACTGACGACGAGAGACTAAAGGTTATCAATCAATCAATCCATCCATCCATTAATCAATCAACCAATCAATTAATCTATCAATCAAACACTTGATTAATCGACTGATTGATTGACTGATTGATTGACTGATTGATTGATTGACTGATTGATTGATTGATTGAGGACAGATGCTAGAGACGGTTGTTCACTGTTGTGACCTCAGTAACCTGTGTAAGCCTGTGCCACTGATTGATTGATTGATAGACTGATTGATTGATTGATTGACTGATTGATTGATTGATTGATCGATCGATCGTTTGATTGATTGATTGATTGAGGACAGATGTTAGAGACGGTTGAACACTGTTGTAACCTCGGTAACGTGTGTAAGCATGTGCCTCTGATTGATTGATCGATTGATTGATTGATTGATTGACTGATTGATTGATTGATTGATTGATTAATGCAAGATGCTAGAGACGGTTGTTCACTGTTGTGACCTCAGTAACGTGTGTAAGCCTGTGCCGCTGTACTCTGAGTGGACGGAACGACTGAAGGAGGAATTCTTTCATCAGGGGGACGTAGAGAAGAGCTTGAGACTTGAGGTCAGCGCTATGTGTGACCGAGACTCCGTCAGTCTTATCTTCAACAGAGCCCAGGTGAGCAATCAATCAGTCTATCAAGCGATCAGTCGATCAGTCAGTCGATCAGTTAATCAGTCGATCAGTCTATCAGTCGATCAGTCAATCAGTCGATCAGTCTATCAGTCGATCAGTCTATCAGTGGTCAATCAGTCGATCAATCAGTCGATCAATCAATAAGTGGTCAATCAATCAGTCGATCAGTCTATCAGTAATCAATCAGGCGATCAATCAAGAAGTCGATCAGGCTATCGAGCGAATAATTAATTAATTGATTTATTTATTTATTTATTCAATTATCCATCCATCCATCCTTCCATTCATCCATCCATTCTCTCATCCATTCACTCATCCATTCATTCACTCATTCATTCATTGCAGATGGGGTTCATCGACTACGTGGTGACGCCCCTGTGGAGCGCCTGGGCCACGCTGGTGAGGCCGGACGCCGATCCCGTGCTGGAGCTGATGCGGGGCGTGAGGGAGCATTGCCGGGCGGCGGCTGAGCTGCAGGAGGCGGCGATGAACGCAGAGGCGGAGGAGAACAGGAGACAGCGGCTAGACAAGTTCAGGGTCAAGTAGTGGGACTCAATATAGGTCAAATTGTAGGACAAGGTCAATGATAAATATCGGAAAACTGTCGAGTATTTACAAATAGGACAAGTTCAATGCTAAATATCGGACAATTATCGTGTGTATACAAGTTCAGGGTCAAGTAGTGGTACTGAATCTAGGGTCAAATAATAGGACAAGGGCTATGCAAAATATCGGACAGTCAACGCTAAATTAGGAGAATTATCGTGTGTAGACTCTCAAGACGAATTCAGAGTTATATAGAGAGACAGAGACAGAGTTATGTGGTGGTCTAATTCGAGTTGAGCGACTATATACGATGATGCTATGTATCTCTCTCTCTCTTCTCTCTCTCTCTCTCTCTCTCCTCTCTCTCAGTGCACTGCCTACTAGCAGGTCCAATGTATATAACTCATCCACTCTTCTCTCTCTTCTGCTTCTGTCTGCACGCATATTTCCATATAATACATACATAAACTCACTCAATGCGTACTGAATCATTACGTACTTATTTATAGGTTTTTGCTTGACGTTGTATATATTATATTTAAGAGCAATTTAATGACATTTAGTACAGAAATACTCGCTAACAGATTAAACAGCAGAACGGTCCCTGAGGTCATCATAGCACGATGAAACAGGCGTTAAATGAACTGATCTATTTATTAATTATTTATTTATTAGTTAAATGCTTGTCTCTCGCACTATTAGCCTATTCTTGGTGTCTCTCAAATACACTGTCGTCCCCTCTCTCTCCAATGTACAATATTTCCCGCCAGACTTTACCCTTGGGGGGTCCACCCCCCGGCCCCCTGTCACCAGGCAGGATCTCTGTCGTGGGGTCCTGAACAGGGCCCTGAGTCTACCCCTGCTAACCACGCCCAATGCTGCCAGAGACGTCCCCAATACGTGAAATCCGAGGAAGACGTAGTAGACGGAAGTCCATCGTGTGAAGAGAATGAGAGTGAGGAATGAGTTGGAGAGAAGGAAGAGGAGTGTGAGGTGGAAGCAGGAGGAATATCGACTCTCCGTCATCAGTCGTCGCTTCCTGAACGCCTCCAAGCGTTGTTCCACTTCCAGCCTCACGGATCTTCTCATCAGAGTATCCTCCAGCCCTTCCAGGTCCGAGTCCCCTTCAGTAACTACCACATGACCCGTCTCTCTAGCTCTAGGTCTGAGGAGGAGCTTACAGAACACGACAGCGCTCATGCTGAGATTAACTGTCAGCAGCAGAGCAGCTGGCACGAGCAGCAGCAGCAGCGGGTTGAGGTTCATAGCCCAGCAGCTAGCAGCTGGTAGCTGTGTGCTGTCAGGCGTGAAGGTGGTGAGACAGACAGCAGCTGCGCTGAGAGCTAGGGGACACACCCAGCCGTACAGAGAGTAGAACAAGAAGCCAGAGCAGCAGTCTGATGTCTGGCTGGATATGCTCGAGTATTCGTGCGAATGGATCTTTCTTTTGAAGTGGATACTGAGCAGTGACTTGAAGACGATGATGGTGATGACGTTGAGCCAGAAGAGAGCAGCTAGCCAGGTGAAGTGAAGGAGAGCAGAGAGACAGAGGCATAAGAGAGGATGAGGGTTGTGGTAGGTGGAGATGATCATGAGAGAGAGCTGGAGCGAGTGAAGGAAGGCTAGAGAGACAAGCAGACACATGTAGGCCTTGCCGTAGACATCTCTTCGAAGATCTTCGCTCACCACACAGACACTCAGCGATACTAGCAGACAGAGAAGCAGCAGTACAGACGAGGTCAAGGCAAACAATCTCTGCCAGGTTGATGAGTACTGCAGCAGTGTAAACAAATCGTTTGATCTGAAGACTCTACTAGAAATCATCCCTGAGTCTCTCTGCATCAGATCATCCTCATCATCATCCTCTCCGTGCTTGCTGGCGAGTGTTGTGGAGATATCTTCATCAGATGGCGAGCCACACATGTAAATAAACCCATCATGGATGACGTACTCGTTTGACTGCAGAAGTCTGTTGATTGACTTGACGAACACCCGCCCATCGTCACCCATGACAAAGTCGTCCTGAGCCACCTCTGAAGCACCAGGGCAAGCTGACTCATTTCTGTCCTCTAGCTCGATGATTCCATCAACTTCTCCTCTCGATGGATTATCAGCAATAGTGTGGGAATGTTTATTCCTGTTGTCATCAATATCTCTCGCAGCTCCTCCTTCTAACAGCGGCTCCAGGTCACGCCTCTCGTCTTCCTCATTCCTCGACCCACTGCTGTCGCTGACTGCGTGGAGTGACCCAGTCTCGCTCAGATAGGCTTTCCTATCACTCGTGTTGCTCTCAGTGGAGCTGAGGTGATTGCTCGGTGGCTTCTTCATCACAAGGCAACGACCCTCTGGATTAGGCTCGCCGTACTTCTCACAGTGCAGCCTTAGACAGGTCTTGGAGAACGGGTCATAGATGCTTCCGCTGTAGCAGAGTGGAAAAAGAAAACTTTTCGTGAACAGCTTTGTGTTGATGTCAGCCTTGCCGTCATGATTCATAGAATACCTCACTGTGGTCAGTCCTTCTGAAGAAATTCCTAAACGTTTGGCACCACTGACTTCCTCAACACTTCGTTCAGCGTTACCATGACTGGCGTGAAAGAAAACGTCTCGCTTTGATTGCTCACGAGTGTCCTCACACCTCAGATATGTCTCGTTCACAAAGTTACATCTAGCACAATCTCTGTTCTTGAAAGCTGTCTCCCCAGCAAACACATAGCTAGTATACTCTCTACACTGTCGAGTGGTCGCCCTTTCCTTCCACCTGCGGTCACAGCGACCTATGTGCCGCACGCAGGGGCGGAGCTTGGCACGGGAGGGCGGGGCTAGTCTGAGGTGACATTGAGGTCGGTAGAGGTCAGGGAATGTGGAGGAATGTTTGGCGATCACGTGGAGAGGTTCCTGTGACTTCAGTTCTTCGTCTCTGCAGGTCTGGACTACGTCCCAGAACAAGTGATTCCTGGTGGAGTGATCCGTGGTGGAGTGATCCGTGGTGGAGTGGTCCGTGGTGGAGTGATCCGTGGTGGAGTGGTCCCTGGTGGAGTGATCCGTGGCGGAGTTGCAGAGGACACAGAAGATGTTCCTGTAGAGCACTCCGGAGTCGTTCCTGTACACTGGAATGTTATAGAACGCATCGACGTGTGAGGACAAGCCTTGACCACTGGGCCACTCACATCTCTTCCTCCAGTAGCCTTTCTCTGCTGAACCTGATGGGCATTTAGTAACCATCCACAGCTCAGCTGTGATACCCAGCTGCTGCAGCTGCTTCCTCTGCTGCTCTGTTGAGAGCTGCTCTGCTGAGAGCTGCTCTGCTGAGAGCTGCTGCAGCTGCTTCCTCTGCTGCTCTGCTGAGAGCTTCTGCTTCTGCTTCCTCTGCTGCTCTGCTGAGAGCTGCTGCTCAGGTGTGTTTAGCTGCTGCTCTTGCCACGGCAGCAGATCCTCGAACAGCTGACACGTGACGACTGCTGACGTCACAGTCACGTGCTGTTGGTATGGAGGAATAGAACCTAGGATCTCGTGCGACTGGCTGAATTGCGAGACTTGATCACTGCAACAGTCTTCGTATAGATGACAGAGCTGATCGCAGAAGCAACTGTAAGAGCCGGCAGGTTCGTCATTTCTTAATCTACACGAAGTTTTGCTGGAGCAGTACAAAGACTTGATGTTGAACTGATTAACCTCGACAAATCTCTTATCTCTATGCCTACCAGTCACATTAGAGTCAGGTAGACCCGTTGTAGGTCCTTGTTGACTCTCGTTCTTATCTCTGTTTTGATTGGCTGTCACTTTATCTCTGTTCTTATTGGTTGTCACTTTATCTCTGTTCTGATTGGCTGTCACTTTATCTCTGTTTTGATTGGTCGTCGTCACTTTATCGCTATTCTGACCGGTTGTCACTCTCGTGCTATTAACAGTACTTCGTACGCCGCTGTCTTTGCTTTTACTATCAGAACTGTTCACAGCAATGTTCTTATCTCTGTTCTGATTGGCTGTAACTTTATCGCTGTTCTGATTGGTTGTCACTCTCTTGCTATTAATAATACTTCTTACGCTGCTCTCTTTAGTATCTGAACTCTTACTAGCAGTAATCCAGCGCGTGAGTGTGTTCTGCATTAGAGCACTCCACTTATGTTCATCAGCACTACTTATTGTCTTGTTAGAGACGTCCCTAACACCTGACAGCTCGTCAACGGCTGCATGTGTGGTAATACGGGTGCCAGCTAGATAGCAGAACTGGAACAAGATGACCAGGATGCCACTACTAGAGAAAGTCCTCATCCTGTTTACAGCATGAGTGAATTCAACAAGTTCTCATCTATTGAGTTTTTGGTTTAGAAATCTTAAACTTAACCGTAACTCTGTTGAGAACTGTAAATGTTCTGTAAAATTATTAAAAATAAAACTTTTAATATTATCTGATTTATTTCAATCTAGTCCCATATATAACTGAAGAACATGTTACGCCTACACTGTATGATAATAATAATAACAATATTAACCTCCGATAGTTTCTACAGCGGTGTCATGGCCGGTGTCCAGTCTTCGAGACCGCTTTACAGGTTCCTTTCAGGTTATTGTTAATCCTTTCCATGGTTAATCATATATTTACTATTAATTGCGCCAAACGGCAGCAGAAGATAGAGAGGTTGGTGGCCCTCTTGCTTAACAAGCAGAAGCCCACAAGTTCGAATCCTAACCAAATTGCTTTGGGCTGTGTTCCTGTGATGTGGAAATAGACGTTAAATTTGACATAAAACTCTCAGAACATCTGATGCTTCATGACTCTACAGTGTCCGTACTGCACTGTACATCAGCTGATGAGCTCTCTACTGTTGATCCAAACACTAACAACTCTACACTAGATCTATGCGTGTGGAGCGTTGAGAGAGAGAGAGAGAGAGAGAGAGAGAGTGAGTGAGAGACAGAGAGAGAGAGAGAGAGAGAGAGAGAGAGAGAGAGAGAGAGAGAGAGAGAGAGAGAGAGAGAGAGAGAGAGAGAGAGAGAGAGAGAGAGAGAGAGATAGCAGAGATAGAGGAGAGAGATGAGAGGAGAGAGAGAGAGAGAGAGAGAGTGAGAGAGCGAAAGAGAGAGAGATAGATATAGAGAGAGATCGAAAGAGAGGAGAGAGAGAGCGAGATAGCGAGAGATCGAAAGAGAGAGAGAGAGAGAGAGAGAGAGAGAGAGAGAGAGAGAGAGAGAGAGAGAGAGAGAGAGAGAGAGAGAGAGATGAGAATGGATGAGTTATAAAACAGCTGTTAGTTATCCATCATTCTCCTCTATTATACATATGAACAGAACAATCATATTGTAACTCTTCCATCAGTAAAATACCTGCATCTGTCCCTCCATCCGCTATAACAACACACATACATACAATACACGCACACAAACACTCACACACACACACAAACACACACACGCATACTGTGACACACACACACAAACACGCAATTGAACCTAAACGCAAACACATATCTTTTTTGCATAGTCTATATATATATATATATATATATATATATATATATATATATATATATTATTAACTTATAATGTCTCTCTTCTTTTATCCCCTTCTCTCTATCTCTCTCTATCTCACTCTCTCTCTCTCTTCTCTTCTCTCTCTCTCTCTCTCTCTCTCTCTCTCTCTCTCTCTCTCTCTCTCTCTCTCTCTCTCTCTCTCTCTCTCTCTGTGACTTATATACAGGTATATGCATAGGTAAAAACTTATTTCACAATATTTTATAATTAGATTGTTTGATATATGAGTCACTGAAGTTGCTTTCCCACCTGTTCTTCAATGCACCACTGCATAGATCATCACATTCTGAAGTTACTATCAGAGGCCGTCTGTTGTCAAAACACATCCTATCTCCCACTTTCATAAGCTGCTGCTGTTTGTTACACGCCTATTCCTTCTCGTCATGGGTAGAGATTCACAACATTGCCTGACTCTGCCATCAACACTGGACCGGCACCGTGTTGGATCGCCTTTTGTCCCCAGGAATGGTTTGTATAAAACCTGTTCGGAAAACCTGTTCGGAAAACCTTTTGGGAAAACCTGTTGGAAATATCTGTTGGGAAAATCTGTTCGCTGTAAAGTGATTTTCCCTGTCATGTATCTAGATTGATAGGATAAATTAAAGTTAATAAGATTTAAATCAAATTTAAATCAAATTAAATTTAAGAAAATTAAATATATGGCAATGGTCACATTCGTAGCATTGCAGGCTGTATTCAGAACTTTATAAATTTGATAAAATATTATGGAAATAGAGGCAGTACATCACTCTATCATCATCATCATCATCATCATCATCATCATCATCATCATCATCATCATCATCATCATCATCATCTACATCACTCTATCATCATAATCATCTACAACACTCTATCATCATCGTCATCATCCTCTACATCGCTCTATCATCATCATCATCTACATCGCTCTATCATCATCATCATCATCATCATCATCTACATCGCTCTATCATCATAATCTACGTGACTTCATCATGATATATTCAGATGATTGCGCTGCCATGTTGTGTATAATGGGAACCGGAGATTGGCATTTATCTATACATACGGTCTCTATACTAGTAAATGACTTTCTGCATGTAGACCGTGACTACATGCAGCATTGCACACACTGCGTGTAGATTGGACTCCATAAAGTGGCATAACTTCTGTTTTACACTGAAGTTATCTTTCATCATGATATATCTAACAGTTTTCCACAATATATACATTTATATTTTTGATATTTTACAATCAATCAATGGGCCAGTCAATAAATAAATCCATTTATACATCAATTCATTCATCGTTTATGTAATCAATCAATCAATCAATCAATCGTGCATCACTTAATCAATATGCTGACATAGAAAGAGTCATCAAGTACTTCAAGGTCATGTTTAGGTCAATGTTTAACAATGATATGATGACATAGAAAGACAAGCTCTTGATACTAGCGCCGTGCTCAGAGTCGAACCTATGACGTTTGGGTTTAAAATTGAAATGACAAAATGCAACACGTTGCAGTCGCCATCTATTGAGCTACTTTTTGTTTCTTGTAATATTTACGTCTTTCTTTATCCTTTCTATATTATTGTTTAAACGAATAAATAATTATATCAATGTGTAGAGTGGCAGATAACGTCCATTTCAGTTCATATAATTATCTTCCTAGAATTTTTATTCCACGTGGTACTAAAGGGAAAGATATCAACATTGATGATCATTTCTGTATATTGCGTGTGTAATAGAGGCAGATATTTTAGTAGTCATGCACAAGCCAATGTACAGATGTGCTATTAACGTTTTGTAGACCTCTCAGATATAACGATATCCCACTATTATTGTAAGAAACTGGACGCTGAATTCTTATTGAAAGCTTAAGCCATTCATTAATCGATTATTTACTAGCCGTAGTAAGTAATTCGAAACTGCCTGCCTCGATAGCTCAGTTGGGAGAGCGTTAGACTGAAGATCTAAAGGTCCCCGGTTCAATCCCGGGTCTGGGCAATGCCTGGCAATTCCCGGTGGTGGGCAAATTTTTTTAGTTTAAATAATTAATTGTTATCCCTCTCGTGTTATTTAGAATTTAGTATTTTAAGTGTAATTTAGAATTATAATTTTTAACCTATATTTCACCATTACCGTTCACATTAGACCAGCAGCATAGGTTTGGTTCATAAACCACCATTATCATCATCATCTTCCCTTTAATCCTAGTTTATAACTAGAATCAGGATACGAAACTTTGTACGAAACGGGTGGTAATTATATGAGTAGTTTCTCCTCTCCTCTCGGTCTCATACCATATCATCAGTCAATCTCCTATGATATCTTCCATTCGACTAAAAAAACTGTGTAGCAATTTCTGGAGCCCAACCGAATGTCCTTTCTGACGTTGGTGCTTTAGTCGCCACTTAGTGCTTTAGTCGACCTTCTACGTCACGTGCTGTCATCGGTTGATCTATTCTAAACGGTTCTGTTCATAAACTAGAGTCAGTGTACAATAAATAGGGTCAGTGCAGATTGTACACGTAAACCGCCATTCCGCTAGTACCTTTCCTTGGACAGACTGCCCGGATTTTGGCTCGCACCGTTTATGGACGCCTCACTCTGTTCATCGGTTTTTATTTGATTCCAGTGTTCGATGTTGTCATGGACAACAGTAGTACTCTAATCGTATTGTTGTTGCCTGCTTGTCCATTTTAAGAAGAGCATAATTTGATGAATGAAGACTTGAGAGCTCTTCACAGAGAGTGCAAGTAAAAGGTCAGTAGGAATATGTGCATTGGGCCTGAGATATGACTGTAACTAGAGAGAGAGGAGAGAGAGAGAGAGAGAGAGAGAGAGAGAGAGAGAGAGAGAGAGAGGGAGAGAGAGAGAAAGAGTCGAGAAGTTAGTGGCGTAAACAGAGTCAAATATTAGACGATTTACTCAACGCAACCAACAAAACCAATTCTCATTAACATGTAGAATTATGTCCCATCAACTTATAGGCGGTAATTATTCAGTAGGCCCTAATCTAAATAAAATGAGATAATTATAACTATCCTTTCAGAGTCAATAGTTTCTCAACACGTCCAGATGTCAATAATAACAATATAATGTCTGAAAGCTGTCTGCTTCAGCCAGCAATTCTGTACTTTGAAAAACAGAATTTCTGGCTGAAGCAGACAGCTATTTCTGCATCACTCGAAAGCGATGTCAGTGACGGACGAGCCCAGGATTTGAACCCCGCACATACTGATCCACGGTTGAATATCTTATCGACATCGCCACTGGCTCCAGTCTTAATTATGAGGAATATATGTTACTTAGAGACGACCTGCAGCACACTGTTGATCAAATCGCACAAAATTGAGTTAGTTTAGTACAATAACGTAATGTCCTAATCAATTGTCTTAATCAATCAGTCACTCTAGTCGATGTTGAACTGTCACAGTACAGCGAGGTTGTGAAAGTCAAACCACGACCAATCATATAACAGTGAACATCAGCCACTGAGTTAACTTAGGCCTTCAAGCTAAGTGTAAAAACTCAACGTCTGTTACCGCATCAGAAGTTTAATATTGAAACAGTCCAAAGTAAAATAGAACCCAGTCCTGTCTGTTTAATAGTAGACTTGTTCAAATGCAACCAAAAGCACCACAGCTCAGAGGACTGTGTAGATCTTCCCGTCGTCTTCTGCGCTAGCGACAGCCCCCCCCATACAGTCCAGCCCACCCAGCTTCCCACACCCCTCAGGCACCCCTAGGACCCGTGACTCCTCCACCACTGACCCCACACTGAACCCTACCTCCTCCTCTCTGCTCCCACACGGGTCATTGACCTTCATCACCACGCTGCCGTCCAGACCGAAAGCCGTCTTGACCTCGGTGAAGCCGCCGGCTGTAGCCGCGTGCTCAGCAGCCACGTGAAGCCGTATGTTGTGCAGAGTGGTTGTCATGTAGACACAGTGCGAGCACTGGTACATACGATCCTCTCTATCAACATCATCTTCATCATCAGCGCAGCCACTACAGCTGTCTAGACTGTGGCGCGATGCGTGCTGGTTGCTAGGAGACGTGTATTGGCTGCTAGGCGACGTATATTGGTTGCTAGGCGACGTGTACTGGTTGCTAGGCGACGCGTACTGGTTGCTAGGCAATGGTTGCCGGGGACGCGAGGTGTAGCGACACTCGCAGTCTTCGTGTAGTGAGAGCTCAGGCTCTTGTTTGCAGTAGAACGAGCATTGGATCTCAGGACAAAACAACACCTACACATACAGGCAAGCAGACAATAGAACGTAGGCATACAGGCAAGCAGACAATAGAACACAGACATACAGGTAAGCAAACAATAGAACATAGGCATACATACAAGCAGACAATAAAACATAGGCATACAGACAAGCAGACAATAGAACATAGGCTAAAACATAGATACAAGCAAGCAGACAATAGAACATAGGCTAACACATAGATACAAGCAAGCAAACAATAAACACGGAGACAGAAAGAGGAAAATCATTAAACAGAAAGGAGATGAGACAGAGAGATATAGAGAGGAGAATAAGCAAACAGACAAGAGATAAGACAGAGAGACATAGAGAAGAGAACAAGCAGTGAGACAGAGAGACAGACCTTTTGACGTTTCCTCAGTTCCCGGGCTCTCCTGTCAATACAATGTAGCGGTCGCTCTTGAGGATGAGCCCGTAGCAGATGTGCCTTCATGTCGTCCAGTGTACCCACCTTGTACACACAGTGTGTGCACTCATATCTAACCATCAATCAATCAATCAATCAATCAATCAATCGATGAATCACTCAATCGGTTACAAATAAATGATCATAGCTCTCTCTCTCAATCAATCATTTCATTAATTAATTAACCAAACAATCAATCATTCAGCTGCTCAATTAGAATCGAGTCCATTAGATATAACCAGCTAGAGAATTATTTAATTGAAGAAATGATTGACTAATCAGAGAACTGATTGACTAATAAGAGAAATGATTGACAAACCTGTTTGGATAGAGAGCCGCCATGTGAACTCTACGAGCTCTCTTGGCAGGCTTCCCATCCACCGTGTACTTCCCGTCGTCATGGTGACCTGAGGTGGGGGTGTAGCCTCTCTTGTCCCCCCCATCCCCTCCTGACCCACTCCCGCTCCACACGCTGCCTCCGCTACCGCTCGTCAAGCCAGACTGACAGCCTCTAGCTCCGCCCACATCACTGCTGGCTCCACCCACCTCACCCCCACCGCCGTTTCTCTCATCTCCCCCGCCGTCGACGGCCTCCCCACCACCACCACAGCACGAGGTATCTAGCTGACCACAGTCGCTCAGAGAGATGGAGTGGTCGGCAGAGGAGGAGTCAGAGCGCTGGGAGCTGCTGCTGTGTCTAATTGCCTCTCTTATTCTCCGCCTCAGCTCCTCTTTGTCCAGCACTGAGCCGAGCCGAACCCCTCCCATTGAGTTATCTTCCAATAGGAGGCGGGGCTTCCCAGCCTGTTTTAAACGAACTCCGCCCAAGCGACCTACTTTCTTTCTTTTCGTCAACTTTTCACCACTGCCGCCCGGTAGAGCATCTGAGCTCGAGTTAAGCCTCTCGTCAGCGAGCGACGTGCCGCTGTCAGCCGCTATCAGCTTTCTCTTCCACACTGCGCCACCGCCGGCTTTCTCCGTGCCGTCTCTCTTTCTCTTTATCCTCTTCAACAGTATCTTGTTGACCACGCACACAGAGTCGCTGCTGTCACTCAATCTATCTAGCTGACTCCCATTCTCATCTCCACCAGCATCCACGTCACTAACTCCACCAGCTCTATCTCTATCTCCACCAGTAGAAGTTTCTCTGGTGACAGACGGCTCAGTAGAAGCTCCGGCTGATTCCACGGCATGTACGAGAGGCGTGGCCTGTGTTAGGGGCGTGGCCAGTGTGACAGGCGGGGCATGTGTTAGGGGCGGGGCCAGTGTGAGAGGCGGGGCAGTCAACTCCGAGAACTCTCCAGTGTCCAGCAGTCCCGTCGTCCCTTCCAGTGGCTCAACAGCCACGGTCGAGTAGCCACCCGGCTCACTGGCTCGACCCTTCTTACGTGCAGCAACCGATCTCTCTTTCTTCTTAATAACCGGCGTAGCGACACTCTTCACCTTAGCCACTCCCTTCTTGCTAATTTTCTCATTGGCTCCGCCCTCCTCAGAATTCTTGGACTTGACTTTGGGTGATTTGAAGTAGAACCGCTCATAGTAGGGATCAAAGAGTGAGGCACGGTAGCTCTGTCTGCCCTGTGCTCTCAGGCTTGTTCTTCTTGCTGGTTCTGCAGCATGGTCTTTGCTCTCCGTCGTTATCGTGCCTTTATCTTCCTCGCTCTTCACCTGAACTGATGCGGTATCGACCTCGCCACAATGACAACGGCGTGACAATGAGTTCTCGGGTAGCTTTCCTATCACTTCACAGCGGAGAGTAGCCGCTGAGGATACAACAGGTTTCTTACTACTGCACTTGAGAAGTGAGTTTTCTTTGAGGTCCGGTAGTTTTCTGATCTTGTTCTTCTTCTCTATCCAAGCAGCGACTGAATGGCTGTGCACTGTAGCATGATGCTCCAGCGTGGAGACATCTGTGCAGATGAACGTGCACAGCGGCGCCGCACATAACATTACGTCCACAGCGCCATCACGTGACGCACTGGCTGAACCCCCCGTACTCACTGACAACTCGTTGCTGTTGTTAGGCACGTCTCTCACGTCGTCTTCAGGCGCTAAACCTGCGTCGTCTGCACGTGAACCACTCGTACTACATGACGTCACGTCTGAGGTCACATCTGACGTCAGGTGTGACGTCACGCCTGATGTAACATCCGACGTCACGCCTGACGTTTCACATGACGTCGCATCTGACGTCACGACTGAAGTCACGTCTGACGTCACATCTGACGTCACGCCTGAGGTCGCATCGGATGTCTCACTCCGGCACACTGGAACACTCTGACTTAGACCTGAATCGTTATTTACATCACCCGCCACAAGCAGATCTGAAGTGCCTCCCTCCCTCTTCTGTTCCCTCCTTCCTTCAGCCACCTGCTCCCCATTATCAGCTACACCATTATCAGCTACACCCCTATCAGCTACACCACTATCAGTTACACCCCTATCAGCTACACCACTATCAGTTACACCCCTATCAGCTACACCACTATCAGTTACACCCCTATCAGCTACACCACTATCAGTTACACCCCTATCATCAGTTACACCCCTATCATCAGTTACACCCCTATCATCAGTTACACCCCTATCATCAGTTACACCCTTATCATCAGTTACACCCCTATCAGTTACACCCCTATCATCAGTTACACCCCTATCAGCTGATCGTCTCACTCTGAGCGGGAGATCACTGTGGCAGACCATCACGTGTTGTTTAATCAACAGAAGATCCATGGGGCCTTCATCACAGTACATACAGCGGTACAGCACTGAACATGATTCTGTACCACTGGTACAAGTCAAGCTATTCTCTGTACCACTGGTACAATTATTAGTCAAGCCATTCTCTATACCACTGGTACAAGTCAAGCTATTCTCTGTACCACTGGTACAAGTCAAGTTATTCTCTGTAACACTGGTACAGTTCTTAGTCAAACTATTCTCTGTACCACTGGTACAAGTCAAGCCATTCTCTGTACCACTGGTACAGTTCTTAGTCAAACTATTCTCTGTACCATTGGTACAAGTCAAGCTATTCTCTGTACCACTGGTACAAGTCAAGCTATTCTCTGTATCACTGGTACAGCCATTCTCAGTACCACTGGTACAATCCTCTATCCGTTCTTCCTGTCCTAACTCTTGATCATCACGGCAGACTTTTCTTCTCTTCTGCGACACTCCCGACGCTCGTCCAGTCAGACACTGACCCCGTTGTCTCGCTGGTCCTAGTGTCAGGTTTTCATCGGTCACTCGACTGCCCCTGCCACCCCTACTGCCTCTTCCACCTCGTCTTGTGGGTGCGGCTTGCTGCTGGCCAATCAGATCACAGCCTTTCTCGTCCCGCTCTGAACTCATCGATACACTCTGATCGACTCTGTCGTTGATTTTCCCCGCCGATCTTTTATTCGCACAATTTCTTTTCCCACCCCCTCTGACCGTGGAATCCTCCCTCACACTTCTACGTCGTCCCCCCCTTACACCTATACCCCCTGCCTCCACTTCAGCGGGCGACATCACGTCATCTTGTTCCAGTTCTGCTGACGCAGTCGTAGAATCAGATAAGAGACTGGCGGGGCTCAATGAAGCTCGTGTCTTTGCTCCTCGACCTCGTGAAGCTCTCCTCGACAAAGGTCTCGCAACCTCGCACCCTCTGTCAGTGTGGGCGGAGTCTTTGTCAGTGTGGGCGGAGTCTACAGGTGTCATCAGCTCACCCGTAGTCTCATCCAGAATGCTCTGCGTGGTCTCAGGCGACCAATCAGCATTCAGCGACACACCGTCAAGTCGTAGCTGTTTATCATCGACGCAGTTCTTCTTTCCTCTTCTTGCTCTGAACAGTCCAGCGGACACTCTCAGCCTGCTCTCAGTCTCGACGCTGTCACTGTAGCACTGTAGGTCACTGGCGCTGCTCTGAGCACTTACTTCACTAGCGCTGCAAACAGTCGTCTGCTTGTCAGCAGCAGCATGGGGAACATTGGCGCTGGATTGACTATCAGCAGAGTGGGGTACATTGGCGCTGGATTGACTATCAGCAGCATTGGGAACATTGGCGCTAGACTGACTATCAGCAGCACTGGGAACATTGGCGCTAGACTGACTATCAGCAGCACTGGGAACATTGGCGCTGGACTGGTTATCACGGGAAGCGTGCGCTCGAGTGATGCGACGCCGCGTTATCGTAAGCTTCTGCCCAGCGTGCAGCGTCTTGAGATGTGCGATGATGTCGTTACGAACCTGTGACTGTGTGGAGCAGTAGTAGCACCCCCAAACACAATCCTCTCCTCCCTCCTCAGCTCTCTTTCCTCCTCCCGCTGCTCTACTCCCATCTCTCTTTCCTCCACTCTCTCTCTTAACATCTTCTGCTTTTTTGCATGCAGACACACTCGAGCTATCGTCGCCAATATCGCCATGATTCTTTGTCGCTTGGTCATCTGCCTCAGAGTCACATGCTGCACCGCTAGTCTGCAGCACCGCCCCGACATGTGCAGCGTTACCACTACTTCTACTTCTAACTGCTTTGTCATTGGCAATACTGTCTGTCACACCAGCGCCATCTTGTGCTCGGGCAACGCCTAATCCTTCCAGTCGACCTGAGGTTCTAATAACCACTGGCATCCTGCCAGGTGCTGCTGGCAACTTGCCAGGAGTATTTGGCACGAGGCCAAGTGTAGTAGGACCTGACACGACGGTAGCTGGCGTAGAGCCAGCTACTGAAACCTTGACGTTACTGACATATATTGGCACCTTGCCAGCAGTTGTTGGCAGGATGCCAGAAGGAGCGGAGGCTGGAGTGAAGATGGTGAGTTTTTTGAGCTGCAGTGATTGGCCGCGGTGGACGCTCATGATGTGAGAGATGATGGTAGACTGCTTCACCGCGACCTCCCTGCAGTACATACAGCCCCACCTGATCTCTCCCAGCGTGTGAGGTGTGGTCACAGCAGGGGCAACGACCTGGGCGGGGCTAGAGGGGACCTGGGTCTTAGAGGCGAAGCTAGAGGGGACCTGGGCGGGGCTAGCTATGGCCTTAGAGGTGGGGCTAGAGGGGACCTGGGCAGGGCTAGCCAGGGCCTTAGAGGCGGGACTAGTGGGGACCTGGGCGGAGCTAGCTAGGGCCTTAGAGGCAGGGCTAGAAAGTACCAGGGTAGAGACTGTGGAGACGGGGGAGGGTGAGATTCTAGAAAGATCTGATGCCGCAGGCGTGCGGGGGACTGAAGATATTACCTGCAACGCAGGTCTTGGGGCACTCGTCTGCGGTAACTTGAACCCTGTCTCTCTCCCCGCAGCCAATCCGATAAACCGGTCCAGACCGGTGTAGCCCGCAAGCTCAAAGCTAGCGTCGCTGGGGTGCTGGTCTCTCTTGTGCCGGAGCAGTGAGTGACGTGTGAGTGCACGATACGTCGCGCAGTAGTTACACCTAAACACGTGCGTGCCAAAGTGATCGTTGTACTCGTCCGCTGACGACGTCTGGTAGAAAACAATCAATCAATCAAACCATAAATCAATCCGTCAATCAATCAATCCATCCATCCATAAATCAATCCATCAATCAATCAAACCATCCATCCATAAATCAATCCATCAATCAATCAAACCATCCATCCATAAATCAATCAATCAGACCATCCATCCATAAATCAATCAATCAGACCATCCATCCATAAATCAATCCGTCAATCAATCAATAAATTTAAGCTAAACTATCAGAGGATCTTTTAACAGAACTAGAACATATATTCATCAAAATTTTACACCGAAACATTCACAAAACACTTTGAAAAATCTTTACTGACTCTAGAGGTAAATTGACTAAATCATAAAACTGTGCACAATGTTAGAAAGAGATCAAGGTAAAACAGAACAAAGCAGAAGTAAATCAGCGACGAGGACTGACCTTGAACTGGCAAAGGTCACAGAGGTATTCGGTGAGAGTGGTAACGTTGCCGTCAGTCGTTAGATTGCGGCTGATAAACCTGAGAGCTCTGCTCGCTGGGTCCTCCAGCTCTCTCTCCAACTCCTCCGTGCTCCTACCCCTCCCTCCACCTCCGCTAAACCCCTCCTCCTCACTCCCACCTTCCTCAGCAACACCGGCAGAGTTGGACGTGCCGTTAGATGCTGTGCTAGATGACGTCTGTGCCATAGTGTTTACCACGGCTGTGCCGGTCAGTATGCCTGGCTGAAAGCCAGAGTATGCCGTTGGCACGACGGAAGAAGCGATGACAGTGATTGGTCCAGAGAGCTGAGAGTCAGAAGCAGTGCCAGGCTCAGCGGTGAGCAGCCTGGTCGTAGGCACCGTGGAGTAGGACACGCTGAGCGGCACTAGAGTGGCACGAGTCACTTTACCTCCTCCACCATTAACCACGATCCTCCGAACTCCACCAGCAGACATCGTGCTGCGTACAGATTGCGGCACAGCCAGCAGCCGTGAGCCGGCTGAGTTGAGCGTCAGGAGAGACCGGAGAGGGTCTGGCCGCGGCGGCGAGCACTTGTTAGCCGCTGACGTCACCGTGAGCCGCCCACCCTCAGCCGCCTGCACTACCAGCACCGTCTTCTGTCTGCCTGAACCATCCAGCTGTGCAGCAGCTGTGGCATTAGTTGTAGCAGCAGCTGTGGCATTAGCTGTAGCAGCAGCTGAGTGGACGGAAACTAGGGGGCCGGCAGCTGCTGTGGAGGTGGGCGTGTCCTCTTCCTTCTCCTTCTTTATCTCAGTAGAAGTCAGCAGCTTTCCTACAGAGAACAACAACAACACCATAACTTGAGTCTCAGCTCTGATTATTGATTGATTGATATTGATGTTAGAAGACATTAAACCTTTAATACTGCTATAAGAGAATGGCCTGACCTGCATCTTAAATACAATTACAAAAAAATTATATTTTAAATACAAATTATTAGTTATGCTCCATAAAATCCAGTATAATTATGTACCAAGATAAATTTAGCAGATCCTGTAATGACCTGCAAGAGGCTTGTATTTATACAAGCCTCTTGCAGGTCATTACAGGATCTGCTAAATTTATATTTACATTATATTTATATTTACAAATATACCTGAAGTACAAATTTGTACTTCAGTTAGAGGACATTAAATCTTTACTAACACTATTCTATTATACTATTACTATAGAGGCCTGACCTGCGTCCAGTCTCACATCAGCTCCACCTGGCGAGCTTTTTCTCGTAGATCTCCGCGGCCTCTCCTTCGTTATGATAACTGAGTCGGCGCCAGCATTGTCTGAATCAATCAGTCAGAAATACAATCAACTAATCAATTACTAGTGATTTAATATAAAATATAAAATATGATTTCATCTAGTGGGTGGGTAGTTCTAAAGTAGAATTATGAGACAAACTTTCTCATTGGTAAAAAATTGTAGTTATTAGAGTATATTGTAGTTATTACAGAAAATTGTAGTTATTACCAGCATATAGCAAAATTATTACATAATTAATGTTATTAGCAAAACAAATTAATTTAATCTAATAGATAGAGCTGAAACTCTTTACAAACCTTTGCTTGAATCTTTCTTAGAGTTGCTCTCTTCACTCTCACTATCCATCATTGTTCTGCAGATAGGACAAACTTTGATTTCACAGGAAAACTACCTCAGAGCTTTAATAAATATCCAAGTTGACACCAAAATAAACTCAATAAAGCTACATTGCCAGTAGTAGGGATTCTCAATGTTTGTGGTCATTTCTGAATCATAGCGTACAACTAAAACAAACCTAGTGACAAAATATTCAGGTGTTAATCAATGCAAATTTAAATAAGAGTTGAAATAGGACTATCTTGGATGAGCAAAAGTGTTAAAATTTCACACAATTTGAATCAACGTAAGAATGAAAAGCTGCAAGGACTAAAATCTACTTCGCTAGTAGAGATACTGTAAGTGAAGCGAGCTGGGAGTGATTAGATCCCTAGGTATGCTGCATACCTTGCAAGTGTGCGAACAACTACACCACCCGGTATAGCTAAGAGCACTTGAGTTAAATCACTTTAGATGTGCTACTCTGCGACAAATTTCGTGGTTATTCGGTTGCACAAGCCGTCCCTAACAAAAACTAAGCATTGAAAGAGTAGGATATTAAATCCTGCTCGATTGACTGAAGCTGATGAAGCTCACTCAATATAATCAATTAATAAACGTATTCGTCGCTTCGTTATTAAAAAGCGAAATAGGACATCACATGTCTCAATTACGCTTCAGAAGAATATAAATAGTTCAGAATAATAACAGTAACCTAGTACCTAATTAAGATCTTCAATCTATGAAAAATATATATAATTTACCAATAAAGCATCTCAACTCGTAATTTGTCGCAAATGGCGGCCGTAGTTGCAAAACCGTCGCATAGAAGAAAAAGTCGCGAAATCATCAAATAATCAAATTAAAATAATCGCTGGAAACTAGTGCTTGTGCTAAATGCAAGCATACACTAGGTTAAGATTTGCCTAACAATTTCCTCAAAATGAATGAACTGCATATAAAGAAGTTTCAACTGACAATAGCGATAAATTATGTAAACAAATAACTACTTCCGGTCGATCGTTTCTTCTTCCGGTATATAATTCATAAATTAGTCGGCTTTTCTTGCGACGAATTCTTACTTGCTGCTAATTCTTTATTGTTACGAGACGACTGTAATTAATAGCCAATCATCATCATCATCGTCTTCATCTTCTCTTGGTTCCAGTTTAGCTGGAGTCGTGATACACAGTTCCATTGTGAACGAAAATTTTGAAACAATAATTTAGGAGCCTAGGCGCTCGTCAACCGAATTCCCTATCTAACTTTGGTTTGGATCTTAAGTGATAGTGATTTGTCGCCTTATAGGACACATGCAGTCCAAAGTTGGTTTATTCTTCAGCAACCCATGCACAACACGGGTAAATTGCATGTAATCAATAGCGAATGATTTCGGAATATCTATAGAATAACGTCGTCGTCCATGACAACATCTTGTGCAAGTAAATTCTAATTTCAATCTAAAGTTAAACATCATATAAACGACAAATATACAAGGCAGTTAAACTGATTAAACACGGCAACTATGATTAAACAAATAATTTAAATTGATTTGAGTTATTTAATGAGTAATTTTATAGCCAACAACAAAAGAATTAGAGTGCTACTGACGTCCATGACAATATTAAGCCATTTAGTTAATTAAAAGCGTATGAATTTCTCTGAATGGTCTCTAAAAGTTAAAAATTGACCTGAAGAAAAGTGCTTGTTCCATAAGAACCGAATAAAAGAGATACTGTGCAAAATCAATCAATGACATAGGCCTAATCGACTAGAGATAAATCTATTTGTACCTTTAACCTGCAGTTTGACAGTTCTCTGTAGAGATTTAAAAAATCTGCATTACTGTTTCGATCATAGCCACATCGATGATGATGGTGGTGATGCTATTGACGTTAGCTAACCTTGGACGAAGATGATGATGACATTAGCTAACTCGAAATTATTTGTTTTAATGTTCCTAAAATATACGTACTAGAAGAGAACATTGAAAGAAGAGCATTAACTGCGCCTAAAGACAGACTTCATAGTAGTCACTATTGTCATGGACGACGATAATATTAAATATAATTTGCTGCTGTTGTAATGACGCACACGTGGAGTGTGCAGGTCCTAATGCTAAACACTTGCGACATCTCATCATCTGAAGATAAGAAAAAAGGCGTTAAATCTTCGCTATTATTTTTATTTATTATAATAATTATAATTATTATTATCATCATCCATATCATAATAATAGGCATTATAATCATCATCATCATTCAATTTAGAATGTCTCAATAGCGATGGGGTAACGTCATGAAGTTTTAAATGACAGATTCTTAGGTGAATTGAACCCTCTTGGTTCGAATTCCGGCCGCGCTGATTAGTGAAGTCTCGGACATTCACTGAACTGGTTACACTCAGAAAATGGTCTAAATTGCTTAACGGTTAAACTTGTGGTATTAAAAAAGTGATAGATATCAACGTAGTTGATCATCTCACTGTAATGCGTGTTAATGTCAGGTATTGACATTAACACGCATTTGTATTGATTTAATTTTAGTTAACCTCTGGAGTTCATAATCTAAGACGCTTAGACCAGCCTAATAAAATAAAATAAAAATAAAATAGATAAATAAATAAGAATTAAACCATTGAAGCATAATTTGCTGTTATATTAAATGCAAGCGAGTATGATGTCATAACTAGAAGAGAATAATTCAAGCAGACGAGTAACTCAAATAAAAGAAACAAGAACAGAAAACAATGGAAAACTATTATACAGCACACACACTGCGCTGTGGGCAATAATATGAGAAACTCTGCAACGAATTCCAACAATTTTAGTAACTACGCAAGTTTATGCGAGGTTTCCGACTACAGATCATTAGATGTAGGATCAAATCCAGAGCTCAGCCAGTTGCTGATATGCTTTAGAGATAGGAAACCGACGATAAATATGACTTCAGGTTTTTTAAGCTACTGCAACTGAAAACAAAGCTACGTGTACATTCAGGAACAGACGAGTGGGCGCACAGAGTTTGTGTCAATTGAGCTGCTCATGTGTTCAGTTAAACACTACACGACAGTCAACTAAATGGCTCATAAGTTCTGAAAGTTCATTCGTTGCGTCAAAACACTGTTTGTTAGAATACCAGAAAAATTACAACGAGATAAATTATCAACGAAAAACAAAATCTAAAATCTACAAGCCCATTAAATAACGATCTACAGTAGTAACAAAAGTATGATAACAATAGCATCTTATAGCATTCTCTTTCTTTCGGCAATTCCTAAATTAAATTCTCTATCTCTCTCTCTCTCTCTCTCTCTCTCTCTCTCTCTCTCTAAGTCCCACTACAACTACATGCCACACGTAGAGAGCAGATTGTTCATACTACAGCAGTGCAGCAACTACAAGCAATGCAATTATTCCTACACGAGCTAGTATAAACTAGTTCAGTTAATACACAGGGTAAGCCCTAGAACGGTAAAACTAGTTTAAACCAGTTACACCAGTATAAACTAGTTCAGTTAATACACAGGGTAAGCCCTAGACCGGTAAAACTAGTTTAAACCAGTTATACCAGTATAAACTAGTACAGTTAGTACATACGGCAAGCCCTAGACCGGCAAAACTAGCTTAAACCAGTTACACCAGTATAAACTAGCAGAGCTACAATAAAGCCGACAGATACTGATAAAAACCAGTTCGGACTGGTCAGTAGAACAACTAGGCCTCAAACAGTCTTTTCAGATCTACACGTTTTCAAGCAATGAAAATGTAGAACTAATAATCCTGATCTATTCAGGCAAGCATGGTTACACTATTGCCTGTAAACACGTGCGTATGACAGCATTTACTGAGCAACTTAAAATCAAAATCAATCAACCGGAAAACCAATCAATCGGAAAATCTATCAGTCAGTGATTCACAGCTTTAAATACTCAATCATTAGTAATAACCAAGGCAATCATGTAGCTGTAACTCATTTAAAGAACTGTAATAAGATTACATTAGCTAGCAGAGAACTGAAATAAGATTACATTAGCTAGTAGAGAACTGTAATAAGATTACATTAGCTAGCAGAGAACTGAACTAAGATTACATTAGCTAGCAGAGAACTGAAATAAGATTACATTAGCTAGTAGAGAACTGAAATAAGATTAAATTAGCTGGTAGAGAACTTAAAATTTGAAAAATTAGCGTTATATACAATTCTACATGAGTATTGACGTTATTAAAGCGTTTACTGCTGAAATTCTATAATTAAAAATACATACATTTAAAATAAAATCAAATGAATTTTCTTATCAAGCAGAATAAAGAGTTTTCCACACGAAATGTGATCAAATGTTTATTACACTTGAAATGTTTAACACTAGCAGGCAAGACAGTTCAAAGCAGGGTTAACATTAGATAAATAACGTTATAAGCGTTAATTCCTTGAGATTAACTGACATTGGCATTGCTGGAGCAGTGGAGATGTCGATAAGGTACTCGACTGCAGATCAGTATGTGCGGGGTTCAAATCCTGGGCTCGCCCGTCACTGACAACGCTTTAGAGTGAGGGAACTGACGTTAACATTAGCTTTTTTTAACTTTATTAACGTATGTACACCAAAATATTTCCGCACTAACAACAAAAAGATTTTTAATATTGAAAGCTCTGCAAGTTAAGGACATGTGTGTGCATGTGCACACATATGCACACATACACACATACATATGCAAATATACATACACACATATATGCACACACATCCGGACATACGCACACCCATATGCACACATACGCATACACGTGCATACATAGGCAAACGAAGCATTATAAATCTAAGCACACAGGTATAAGCGTCAAAACATACATTCAAACACCATTCAAGAATAAACAAGTTTAAACCAGCTTTGTCTAATTTCATCCGGTTTAAACAAGAACGTAGCCTATTATGGGCAATTCTACATCATCAAGTTCCTCTAGCTCTACGCTTCTGTATGTCTGAATATCTGTCTATATCTTCCTCTGTCTCTCTCTCTTGCAGACGTCACAGGAGACATAGAGACACTGACAAAGAGACATACAGAGAGTAGCACAAGGCCTCCACTCCCCCTGTAAGTTCTTCTCTCTGTCGTCTTAAGAATACATGCACATCTGAATGTACTGAAACAACAACAACAACATCTGAATGTACTAAAACAACAACAACATCTGAATGTACTGAAACAACAACAACAACAACATCTGAATGTACTGAAACAACAACAACATCTGAATGTACTGAAACAACAACAACAACAACATCTGAAAGTACTGAAACAACAACAACAACAACATCTGAATGTACTGAAACAACAACAACAACATCTGAAAGTACTGAAACAACAACAACAACAACATCTGAATGTACTGAAACAACAACAACAACAACATCTGAAAGTACTGAAACAACAACAACAACAAAAACAATATAGTGCTTAAAGTAGAATATAATGATACAATGAAGAAGAGAGAGATAATGATATATCATAAGGGAATGCAGAGGATATAAAGAAACAATGATGTTATGAAATAATCACATTTATAACTGGAAGTAGACACCTAAATGATAGAATAAAATATCATAACTAAGACAAGGCAAGTGACATACCTCGTCTATTTCAAACTCCACACTGCCTTGTTGATAGTAGTCCTTCGTGATGAACGTTTCTGCCAACATATCCAAACACACGAGTAGCAGTACAAACACAGGGACATAGATATCTAACAGCACGAATAGCAGTATAAACACAGGGACATTGATATCTAAACACACGAATAGCAGTACAAACACAGGGACATAGCTATCTAATCACACGAATAGTAGGACAAACAGAAAGACATAGATAGTGAGAAAAAGTAATAAAGGGAGAGATTAAAAGGATCCAGAGAGAGAGAGAGAGATAGAGAGAGAGAGAGAGAGAGAGAGAGAGAGAGAGAGAGAGAGAGGTACATAGAGACATACTCACTATGGTCTTTAGTCTCAAGAGATAGAAAGATAGAGAGAGAGATAGAGAGAGAGTGAGAAAGATAGAGAGAGAGATAGAGGTAGAGAGAGATATATAGAGATACAAGGAGACATACTCAGCATGGTCTTTAGCCTCAAGAGAGAGAGAGAGAGAGAGAGAGAGAGAGAGATACATAGAGAGAGAGAGAGAGAGAGAGAGAGAGAGAGAGAGAGAGAGAGAGAGAGAGAGATACATAGAGACATACTCAGCATGGTCTTTAGCCTCATGTAGGCAGCCACAAAGTCATCAAACCTCACATGACCGTTCTTGTCGCTGTATCTCATCGCTAGAGCTCTCTGTGTCTGATCTGATACGTGCAGGCCTAGTCAATCAATCAATCATTCAATCAATCAATCAACCTATCAATATATACATAAATCAATCAATCATCAATCAATCAGTAAATCGCTCAGTCAATAAAGCCATCTGTCAATCAATCAATCCTTCAATCAGTCAATCCACCAGTATATCAATGAATGAATGAATCAATGAATCAATCAATAGATATGTTTTTAATTCACTACTGCATATTATGATAGACTCTAATCAGTAGTAATGGATGGAAACTTTGTGTGTCTTGAGTCTGCTGTGATATGACACACCCAGACAAACACACATACACACAAGCATCTACACTGAGAGACACATACACACAAGCATCTACAAAGAGACACATACACACAAGCATCTACACAGAGACACACACAGACACACAGGCATCTACACCCTGACAGATACACACACACACACAAACATTCACACAGAGAGAGAGAAACACTCACCCATAACTTTGAAGGCCTGAGCAAACTCATTTCTATCAAAGTAGCCGTTGTGATCTGTGTCCAGCTCCTGAAACGCTTTCTACGAGACAACAACAACAACATCAGCAACATCAACAACAACATCCGCATCATCAGCAGCAACAACATCAGCAATAACAACAACAACAACATCATCAGCAACAACAACATCAACAACCACAACAACTGCACATTTTAAAAGTTCTTGTTTTTATTTTTCTTACTTTTAGGATTTTCTTCAATTACTTTATATTTAAATGTTTTAACTTAAGAGCCTAAACCCTAGTCCTGACTATAATTAAACTGGGATTAAAGGGAAGAAGATAATGATGATGATTTTAACTTAACTGGGCTTCAAGTTCTATAGGATATATATATTATATATACTAAAACTTCTTTTGTTGCAATGATGAGAAGGGACAAAAATTAGTAAAATTTGTTCAATTCATAACACAGCATAGACAACAGGAAAAAAGAACATATACAAATATATAGAATATCAGTGACTGTGAGAGTCCCTATGACAGCTGCTCTATAGATTTCTAAAGTATAACATTTGTAATTGTATTACAATACAAGATTATAGTATTTTAATAGTAAAGAGCTGAAAAAAGCTAAGGTTATCATCAGTTTCCTCACTTGAAAGCGATCTCAGTGACGGGCAAGCTTAGGATTTGAACCCCGCACATATTGATCTGCGGTCGAGTAGTAAGGAGAGATTCGAATAATAACACTTTAAAAATGTAAATATAAATAATTCTGTAACATCGTTCGCACCTTGCATATCGTGAGATCAGACCACAGCAGCTTGAAGTCCTCAAAGTCCAGCTTACCTGACATGTCGTACTGAACTCCCGAGTCAAGAAACCATCCTAATAACAACTAATGTTAATGTCAGTTTCCTCACTCGAAAGCGATATCAGTGCCGGGCGAGCCCAGGATTTGAACACCGCGCATACTGATCAGCAGTCGAATATCTTACCGACTTCACCACTGACTCCAGCCGGTTTTTCATGTAAAAACTTATCTAATTGTTCGGCAGAAAGTAGAAGAACGACCAAGACAAAACTATAAACAGTTTTGACGTGTGCTGAAGGGATGTCTCTGACATCATCCTCGGATGAGGAAGCGGACATTAAACCTTTAATATTATTATTATGAGGTTAATTAGATGAAGTATTTCGAACAGACAGTTAAGCGTATCGTTAAAATGTTTACTACTGGTAGCAGATTAGAACTAGAAAGTCCACAGTGAGGTAAAGAGAGAGATTATAGAAGGATACGTCTCTCATGGCTACCATGCTCCTCGTCATGTCTATGCTGAACCCGTCAAACTCAAACACTGCAACACAGTACAATGTAGTTACTCTACAACCTACATGTATATACTCTATATATATATATATATATATATAGATATATATATAATATATATATATATATATATATATATAATATTAAATATATTATATTGTAAATATATATTATCTATATATTTTATATTATATATATATATATATATATATATATATATATATATATATATATAAAATATATATATATATAGAAATATATATATATTGTAAATATATATTATATATATATATATATATATATATATATATATATATATATATATATATCAGTCTGCACAGAGAGAGAGAGAGAGAGAGAGAGAGAGAGAGAGAGAGAGAGAGACAGAGAGACAGTGATATACAGGTGGAATGAGTGATACAAGCATACACACAGAGAGACAGCGACAGTGACATACAGCTTGGAAGAGAGATAGAACGAGAGACAGAGAGAGAGACAAAATGGCTGATTACCTTTTTGGAACACTGTGTTGAGAATGTCCTGCAGTTCAAAGGCATCTATCTCACCATCTTCTCCTGCCAGGTTGTTAAACGCCTTCCTACCTCCATCACTTAACACCTCCTACAATCAATCAGTCAATTAATCGATCAATTAATCAATCAGTCAATTAATTGATCAATCAATCAATCAGTCAATTAATCAATCAATCAGTCCATTCCAAAATCAGTCAGTCAATCAATCAGTCAGTCAACTAATCAATAAATCAGTCAGCCAATCAATCAACCAATCAGTCAGTCAGTCAATCAATCAATCAATTAATCAATCAGTGTATGAATGAATCAATGAATCAATGCGTAAATGAATGAATGAATCAGAGGTCAAATGTTTAACTAGAGGTCAAATGTTTACCCTTAGAGGGATTGAACTAGAGGTAAAATGATTCAGTAGGGGTTAAACTAGAGGTCAAATGTAAACTAGAGGTCAAAAGTTTCAAGGTCATATGAACCTGGCTTGTTTCTTGAAGAAAGGAAACAGACGACTGATAATCCTCGGGAAGTTCTTCCAATGGTTTAGGCTCAGGTTCTATAATCAATCAATCAATCAATCAATCATCAATCAATAAAAGCTAAAGCTAAAAAAAGGTTAATGGGAGTTTCCTCATTCGAAAGCGACGTCAGAGACAGGTGAGCCCAGGATTTGAACCCCGCACATACTGAACTGCAGTCAAATAACTTATCGACATCGTCACAGGCTCCAGCCAATCAATTCAATCAATCAGTCAATCAACCAACCAACCAATCATCATTTAGTGAAAGAGTCAGAACATTTACTGAGCTAGCAATTATATAATAGACTATAAATAGCCAGAAGATTTCAATTAGAATACTAATTATATTAATTAATCATAAAACTAAGAATATTAATTTAAAATAGTGGAGCTAGATATCATCATGGACGATCATTTTGTAATGATGTATTATTAACAGATTACCTGGCACACCTGGAACGGGATAGCCGGGGTAGCTGGGAAAGCCGCCGCCCTGAGGCGTCTGACCGGGGTACTCGGGGTAGCCGGGATAGCCAGCCGGCATAGGGGCCGGATAACCGCCCGGCTGACCGGAGAAAACTGGGTAACTGGGGTAGCCCTGTGGGGCAAAACCTGCTGGGGGAGGCTGCGGGTATCCCCCCTGTGGGTAGCCAGGCTGCGGATAGCCGGGATACCCGCCCCCGGGATAACCCGGCTGGTTGTCAGGAGTGGGATAACCTGGGTAACTAGGATAGCCACCACCATCCGGCGTGGGGTAGCCGGGATAGGATGGGTAGCCGCCTCCGTAAGCCATCGTGCTGGATGAGTCGTAGAACTGAGGAGAGAAGAGGAACAAGATCTGTAGTAGAGAACATTACAATGCAGTAATGATAATAAACAAAGGAGATAGAATAATGCGTAGGTTGTATTATATACGGTTTGAAGGATTTCTCCCAAATAAAGGAAATTATTGAATCAAGATATCTGATAGACGATAAGCAATAAGAGATATGGAAAAGTTTAGCAATTTTGAGAAGTTAAATAAACAGAAGTATATAAATATTTTTCAGAATTCAATTAAATACAATTTTAATTTATTATACATAGAATATCACTAGCTATTATCTATTTACACCTTCAAAAATATATCATATAGGAAATGTGCATACTGATCGCATTTGATTTAAAAATACGCATCAGTCAAATATGAAGGTTAAAATAAAATATATAAATTAGGAATTAGGCCGACAGCCAAGAGTTATTATAGTCTCAAGTTCCACATATATATCATCTAATGCAGTAACGTTATAACAGTATAATGATTGCAATGCTCAGACATTTAATAATTACGATTTGCGTAAAAAATAGTCTCAGATAAATGATTTTGAATTTAATTAAAATATATTAATAATTACTACTTTTATTTTTATTTACATTTCACAGACCCACCTGTAAAAGTAGTCCTACACCAACATACTGTCGTCAATGACAACATAGAGCACTATTGAGAAATTCCAAGCTGATGAGCAAAATAAAGGTCTAAAACGGTGCAAATACTAAAATCTACTAAACCACTCCTAAGCAAAAGGGAATTATGGAAAGGACAACAACACTTACACTTTTACAGCTATACAGTTAACTTTTTAAACTTAGGCTAGGTTAACTTAATTATGCGGATTTAGGAAGCCATGGAGAATTTTAACACCGGTCTAGTTGAATTTACAAAAATTTGAATCATACAAAACTTGCAAAAGAAAAGTATGCACCAGAGATACATGAAGTTAAAAGACACGTACTTACAACATCCACATATCAACATAAGCCACACAAAGCTTCTACGGCAAAAATACAGTGTAACCATCGTACACTCAGATCCATAAAAGAGATAAAAAAGACTATTAGGTAGTTCGAATCCAAAATCTTGGAAACCAGTCGAATATAGTGATATAATAATTCTTCATATTAAACAAGGAGATGAACCAGCTCTTGAGAATAAGAAATAAGGTTTTATTTATCTAATTGTGATTGGCTAATATGAAAAATATATTCATATATAATTAAAAATACATGAAATCTACAGTGAAGAATAATGCAAGGATTATAATTAATTATGGCGTATAATATATTATAATAATTAATGACTTAATATACTTTAAGAAAACAAATGGATTTCGGATTAATAATTAACGGCGGAGGCATACATCTATAATTAGTGTAGTAATGCGGTTGTTTACGTTGACTTCATTATTCATTAATAAAATAACCATCCAAGTGATCGAAGTTAATTTGATTAAATAATTAAATTAATTAATTTGTTGTAAAACAAAATTAATATTTAGCAGATCCTGTACTATATTATTCTGTATTGTGTAATTTAAAATTAATACTTTTTGGTTAACTATGAGCTAACATGATATTGTAATTAGTTGCTTGATTAAATAAATTAATTTACGTCTATATGTTAATTTACATCTAAGTATAACATAATAACAATTACAGTGCTGCTGTTGTCCATGACAACATCGAACACTATTGTATTATATTAATTATTTGTAGTAATTATATCGTATTAATTTATATAGTTAATTGTGTTATATTGAATATTGTACCTGTACTATAAATATTTAAATCATATTTTTGTTTTTAGAGAAGTTTCCCAAAATTTAAATCAGTTTATGGTTTATAAGGATCGTATACGACCAGGATCCTGATCATGTTTAGAAGAGTCCGTGTAGAGGTATGATGATACTATGATACTATGATGATACAATGATACTATGATGATACTATGATACTATGATGATACAATGATACTATGATGATACTATGATGATACAATGATACTATGATGATACTATGATGATACAATGATACTATGATGATACAATGATGATACAATGATACTATGATGATACTATGATGATACTATGTGGAGGTATGATGATACTATTCCACAGAGGTCGCCTGTGTATCATTAATTGTTTATTCCAGAGAGGACGCCTGTGTATAATTAATTGCTTATTCCACAGAGGTCGCCTGTGTATCATTAATTGTTTATTCCACAGAGGCCGCCCGTTCAGGACAGAGCGAAGGAGGCGTTTCTGAACTTGGCCGGCAAAGACGGGGAGATGGACGCTTATGAACTGCAGAAGATTCTCAACAGTATATTCCTCGATGGTAACAGTTCACTTTTGTAGTAGTATTTAGTATCTTTTATTTGTTCATCAAAGCAAAGATTATACAAACAATTGGAACGTGCATGTAGTTAGATAAACAATTACTTGACTTGACTTGAGTGACTTGGACTTCTATCTTGTGCTCATTTTCTGTGCTGCTAGCGCAGTTGCAAATGACTGTAGCCAATCAGTAATTTAAGGCCAATCAGTAGTGATATTTAAAAGAGTGTGGAGTTGATGATTATTGACTGTAATGTTTTTCACTACCTGACCTTATGACATCTTGGACTTAAAGGATGACGAGGATTTAAAGCTGTTAAAAAATGATGTGGATATAATTTTTAAAACCAATAGAACTGCAATTATGATTAAGTCAATCATTTCATTATAAGTAACAAAAGAGAACAGTTTTATGGTTTATAATAATTTTTAATAACTTGTCCTTTTGATTATCCCATTGTTGTATTGATTGAATGAACGATTTTCAAACTTCTGTAATACTAATACTGTAATTTATTTGTAGAGTTGGTTTCAGAATTTTGCATTGATTTGATTAATTAAGTGATTGATTTACTAACTGATTGATTGATTTTAGACTTCAGTTTTGATGGATTCAGCTCAGATATGACAAGAAGCATGGTGGCTATGAGAGACGTATCCTTTGATATCATAGTTGTACTGACTGCATTATCTTTATAAAAAAAGTTTTATAGAAAGAGAATTAAATGACAAATAAGTCCTGGTACTTTTAAGAAGACGCTGCTGAAGATATGGCTAGACTATGTAATGATGTAATCTATGTAATGATATAATCTGTGTAATGATGTAATCTGTGTAATGATGTAATCTGTGTAATGATATAATCTGTGTAATGACGTAATCTGTGTAATGACATAATCTATGTAATGACATAATCTATGTAATGATGTAATCTGTGTAATGATGTAATCTGTGTAATGATGCGATCTGTGTAATGATGTGATCGGTGTAATGAAGTAATCAATGTAATAGTGCTGAATGAAACAGTTTCATGTAATCTGTGTAATGATGTAATATGTGTAATGATGCTGAATTAGTTTCTTGACTCTGACCTCAGTACGACATGTCAGGTAAGCTTGGTTACGAGGACTTCAAGAAGCTCTGGTCTGAGCTCACTCTATGCAAGGTATGCTGCTTTAACTTGAGTGACTCTGTAATAATAATAACAACAATTATTTTATTTTATTTTGCATATGCGCTAATCCAGATTGTTGCTTCACTTGTAAGACAACTTAGCGTAGGCAGTCCACCCGGTAGGCAGGTTAGAGGTCACTCCTCAACGATATGTTTCATGTTTTGAGATTGACCGCAGTCACAAACAACAGTTAGAGTGCTACAGTCATCAATGACATCATCGAGCACTACATAGACACTAAAACACAACAACACATCCAGTAGTCATAAGCACTAACCAAGGCGGTCATGAACTAAAATGAGAAAATAATAAAAAGTCTGAAGCAGTATGATGTGGTATTCAGCATAAATACTAAATTAGTTACACATTTTAGGCTGTAGCACATGTTGTTGTTGTTGTTGTCTTACAGAAAACGTTCAGGTAGGTGCACATGTTGTTGTTGTTGATGTCTTACAGAAAACGTTCCTGGCTCATGATACCGACGGTACTGGTCACTTCAGCTTTGCTGAGTTTCAACAGGCTCTTGCTGATCTGGGTTAGATTGATTAATTGATTAATTGATTAATTGGTTGATTGATTGATTAATTGATTTATTGATTGATTGGTTGATTGATTGATTGATTTATTGATCGACACTGGACGATCTGGGTTAGATTGATTGATTAATTGATTTATTTATTGATAGATTGATTTATAGATTGATTGATTGTTTGATTGATTGTTTGACAGGGATGCACGTGCCAGATAGTGTATTAAAGGCCATACACACAAGGTTCTGTAGTAAGGGGGATGAGGTGCACTTTGATGATTTCGTTGCCTGCTACATTCGTCTCAGAACCATGATGAGTGAGTTATATATATAACATTATATTATTATGAGTGAAATATATATATATATATATATATATATATATATATATATATATATATATATATGTATGTATGTATGTATGTATGTATGTATAATATATAAATGGACATTAAAAAAAGATATATAAAATATTTCTTGTGTTGTAGAATCTTTCGAGTCCAAGGACCCTGAGGGTAATGGAGATGCTGTGTTTGAACTGGATGAGGTATTCCATTTCATTGTTTTCTTTTATACTTATTGTATTGTATTTTATTAATTAAAAGTAATTCTGTAATAATTTATTTATTTTGTTCATATTATTACACATAATTATGACCCACATGCTACTATTTCCTTGCTATGTAGATTTCATTATATTTTCCCCTTCCACTACATTACCATTAGTAATCATTGTCCATGATACTGCACTGTATTAGAATTTTACATGATAAAATTGTTGATATTTGTAGTTTGTGCAGCTCGTCATGTATTCATAAGCAACAAGAAGAAAGAACAAGGACAAGATGATAAACAGAAAGAATAAGCTGATAGAGTTCTCTTGTCTCAATGGCTGTGTGCCCGTGTAGAGCGATGAGCAACTCACTGTGCCTACAAGTATAGAAATGTTAGAATATTATGTGATGTTTAGTTGTTAACCTTGTTGTGTAGGGGCCTTGCTTGCTAGCCGTGCAATGTGGTGATCTAACTTGATGTCTAGTGCTAAGTATTTGTTTAGTATTATGATAATGTGGTATAATGGGCCCATGGATGGTTAATCTTGTATCAGAGTTTGCTGCCGATTGGCGCTGTTAATAGTAAGGATATGATTGACCATGGAAAGGATTATTAATAACCTGCCAGGAACCTGTAAAGCGGTCTCGACAGGAAGGTGTATAACTATCTCTATTTTTTAAATAGAACTTTTAATTTATAATTTTTACGTAATGAAATCTCAGACGTGTGCTGCTACAGTTGAGTTTATCATTTTGAGGAGAATTTCTGACTTGTTTTTATTGTTGAACTACAGGTTTGAATTATTGTCATTATTTTCGAGTCCTTTCATTAAGTACTGACTAAAGGTTATTGACACTGCTATTGATTTATCGGGTTATTTTATTATTGATTAATTGAATGACTTTGTGACTGAATGACTGATCGATTTATTTATTTTATTCACAGTTATTTTGATATTTATTTGAACTACACCCGTTACAAATTCTGGTTTTATTTGTTATATCATGACTCAATATTTTTGAATAATTCAATCAGTTTATTTTCTTAACATATCTTTTGCTAATGCCATATATATACGTATATGTATTACATTTTTTAAATCATGTGTGAAGAATTTTTAAAAGAAACGCTTCAAGGCTGTCTGTGTAAATTTTTGAAGAATGTGTAAAGTTATGGAGCCTCATCCCATTGGTTTATGATAACTTATTTAATTTCGATATAAATGCAGTTTTTATTTATAATCTTTTAAAAACTTGTTTATAGCATTCCACGGATTGCTTTGGTTATATTTATAGTAATGTATTGTGAATGACATATGCTCATAGTTCAGTGTCCCATCGTAATCTTTTGCCACCTCAATGTTGCTGTAATTTGAATTAATTGTAAGTAATTAATTGTTTTATTTATTGTAATTAATTAATTGTAATTTGAATTTTTGCGGTCACAATATTCTACATTCATTAATTAATTAAATTAAATTAAATTAATTGCAATTAGCATAATATTTCCATTAAATTTAATCATTTTAGCGTAATTGGACTGAATTTAATTATTTCTCTGAATACTTGTAAATGCTATTTTGTAGACCAGTGTATAAATTGTGCAGAATTTCATTAACTCGTACAGATACATGTTAGTAACCCATGCTTCTAATGCCTTGCCAGTGAATACAGTGTCATGCTAATTGTTAGACTGATAACATTTCCACAATGCTTTCTCTATTCTGAGTGTTTGCTAATTAGGTCAGCATTTAATTCTAGGCTCGTACTGATCTATTTTAGGGCTCTAGCTGTAGGTACTATTCGTTTAGATTCACATGCTTTTATTCTATTTATAAATTTGTATTTATATTTCACTAGCTTCTCATAGATCATATCAACGCTTTGTTAGTTGTTGTTTTTATCTGCCTCTAGACGATATTGCACTGTCTGCTGATTTATTGCTGATTTAATTGAATAAAATTTCATAGATTTCATATCTTTGTTGTCTACCTATAATTTATATTATATGAATAGCAATAATATTAATAATAATTAGAGTGCTACTGTCATCAATGAAAATATTGAACACTATTGAGACAAAATCAAGCCGGCGAGCAAAAAGGAGGCCCAAAAACGATGCAAATTCCAAAATCCAGAAAGAACATATTGAAATGTGGAATTCCTGTAACTTCTGTGATGGATTGGATTCTGAGAGCTTATGCTGGATGTAGCTTAAACTACAACACGCTCTACAGCGCTACTGTCGTCCATGTAAACATCGAGCGCAGTATTTGACGCCTGTTTCCTGTTAGAAGAACTGCTCTGAAGCACTGAGTACTATAATATATGCTTCAAATGAAGTATACATTTAAAAAAGAATTGATTCTATACTGTGGATTGATTTTGAACTGGTTTTCTGAAGTATAACTCGTTTTGGACCCTTTTTACTAGTTAAGATTTCTGTTGCTTTGAACCTCATTTTTGTCAGGTCATCATTAGGTAGATTTAGCTCGGTGTTGTCATTGATGACCGTAGCACTCTAATTGTTGTTTGTAGCCTGCTTCTTTTTTTCTTTCTGATATGATCTATCGGTCATAAAATTGTATCATTTCCTACAAAATTTTGTAACAGCTGGCAACGCGGTCAATGTTTACAAACAAAGAGAATTTAAAGATCCATATAAACACATGTTAATGTTATAAAATACTAATATTGCTATAAGACTGTGTCTGTGATTACTTGTCTGCAGTGAGATTTATTGAAGCAAACTAATACGTGACTTATTATGAGCGATTCAGACACGAAGGACCTCGATCTAACGTTGCAGCAAATGCGCAACGAATTGAAAAATATAAGGTTAGTTGAACGAATGCATTTAATTTTCTAGACTTCCGAGCTGCAACAACCTTAGCGCAGTTTGTGTCACTGTCACAGTGTCACCTATGATAAATCGCTCGATTTGTCATTGGATTGTTATTGTCATAGAGGATCGTAGGATTTGCCCAACGACCCTCTCGGAAACATTTCATAAATGCAACCCATAGTTGTCAGTTAGGCAGATGAACGTACGACATAAATAGTGCATGATGTGATTATTTAAGTCTTGCCTAATATCTCTCTCTCAGTGCACTGCCTACTGGCAGGTCCATGGTATATAACGCCTCCACTCTTCTCTATCTTCCGTTTTCCTCTTCATGACCACATTCAAGTGGTTCTTACATTCCTTTAGATATACCATTATACTTAGGGTGATTCTTCTTATGACGAGATGGTTCCCCTATGCCTTCCTCAGCTTCAGCTAACATTTACAGGGCCGGGGCGTCATTCCCTGAGAACACCATCTTGTTTCACTGTCCTAAGATCTATGTTAATTATTTTGTTTGATCTAAGATGTTGATTGACGTCCATGTCAGTACCTTATGGCGAGCAACCGGACTTTAAATTCCTATTGATTGATTGATTGATTGATTGATTGATTGGGTGTTAGGTCTCTTTCCTGTGTTATTTCTGCACAGACAGCAGCAGCGTGGACTCAAAGCAGAATTTTCTCGTGATGTGGATTTGATCAAGCGACAAATGTCAGGTTTATGCACAAGTGATTCAGAGGTCAGTGCTGTAGGGATCAAGGCTGTAGGGGTCAAGGCTATAGAGGTCAGCACTGTCACACAGCAGTCCAATGTTGTCGAGTCTACCGTCAAACAATGTGGTGTGTTTCTATCGCTCTCTCAATGGATAATTATTAATTCTATAATTATTATATTATTATAATTATTATTATATTGCCTGTATTTATATAACCTGTATTTGTATTACCTACAGGTATCTGTATTACTTGTATTAATATAACCCATATTTGTATTAACTACAGGTATTTGTATTACCTCCATTTGTAATACCTTTTTTCGTATTACCTGTATTTATATTACCAGTATTTGTATTACCTACAGGTATTTGTATTACCTACAGGTATTTGTATTACCAATTTACCTGTATTTATATAACCTGTATATGTATTACCTGTATTTGTACTACCTGTACTTGTAATACCGGTATTTGCACTGCCTGTATTTATATATCCTGTATTTGTAATAGCTGTATTTGTAATACCTGTATTGTATTACCTGTATTTATATTACCTGTATTTGTATTACCTGTATTTATAAAACCTGTATTTATATAACCTGTATTTATGTAACTTGTATTTATATAACCTGTATTTATATTACCTGTATTTATATAACCTGTATTTATATTACCTGTATTTCTATAACCTGTATTTATATAACCTGTGTTTCTATAACCTGTATTTATATAACCTGTAGTTATATAACCTAACCTGTATTTATATAACTCGTGTCTGTCATCTCGTATGGTTATGTTTTAGACGTGGAAAGGCCAGTTTCCACTCTGCCAAGCCTCACTCCTATTGGTTGGATTCACTCGATGTACACGCATAAGAATGGCACGCCCCGCCAGGCCAATGTGTGTGGAGTGGGAGGAGCCTACCTGTCAATCAACAGAGAGCTCTTCACTAACCCCGCCCACTGCCTCGAGGGGCTGGAGCAGTTCTCACATGTATGGTAAGTCAGGTTCTATGTGCAACGTTGTTTGATAGTTAATAGCACAGAGTGCTACTGTGGTTCATAATGACACTGAGCACTATGTCTATATTCTTATTCTATATCTATGTTCTTAATCTATATCTTTGCTCTTATTCTATATCTATGTTCTTATTATGAATAAGATATAGAATAAGAACAAAGATATAGAATAAGAACAAAGATATAGAATAAGAACAAAGATATAGAATAAGAACAAAAATATAGAATAAGAACAAAGATATAGAATAAGAACAAAGATATAGAATAAGAACAAAGATATAGAATAAGAACAGAGATATAGAATAAGAACAAAGATATAGAATAAGAACATAGATATAAAATAAGAACATAGATATAAAATAAGAACATAGATATAGAATAAAAATATCTTTGTTCTTATTCTATGTCTTTGTTCTTATTCTATATCTTTGTTCTTATTCTATATCTATGTACTAATTCTATATCTATGTTCTTATTCTAAGTGCATACTACTACTACTGCTACTGTGGAACCAAATCCTACAGATTAAGTGGGATTAGATTAGTTGAGTCTATACTTCCCATTCGATATTCTTCTAGCTTGCAAATACAGACTGTCACTAAAAATGTCACTAAAATTAAAAAATACAAAAATGTATTTTGTATTTTTATGTCGTATTTAGTGACATTTTGTTGATATTTTGTTCATAGTACTGTAGACAGCTATTTTAAGCTAAAAATACAAAATTAATATTATAAGCTAAATTTTAAATTGATATTCAATGGATAATGGATATTCAAATATTGGATAATGATATTCAAAAAATGTTTTATTAAAGACACAGAGGCTTCGCAATCCATATAAAATGTTTTTATGAATTTCAATTGTAACATTTTGATTTAAAAAAGCAAATTGCATTTGAATCGGGGGCAACACAGTGCTAAGTGACACATGAATAATCAATGTATTGCTGGTTCTTTAATTATTTTAATAATCGATTGATATTGACTGCTGTTCTTTATTTGATTGATTGATACTGGATGCTGATTATTGATTGACGCAGGCTGTTGTTTATCATTGATTGACTGATTGACGCAGGCTGTTGTTTATCATTGATTGACTGATTGACGCAGGCTGTTGTTTATCATTGATTTATTGATTGACGCAGGCTGTTGTTTATCATTGATTAATTGATTGACGCAGGCTGTTGTTTATCATTGATTAATTGATTGACGCAGGCTGTTGTTTATCATTGATTGATTGATTGACGCAGGCTGTTGTTTGTATTCCACAAGAACAACAACAACAACAAGGCACATGTTGGTGCTAAGGTGCGACCACCTCGTATGGACGGGGGGAGGGTGGGGTTGTTTAGCACCCGCTCCCCCCACAGACCCAATCCTATAGGACTCAGTCTAGCCTGTGTCCAGCGTGTTGAAGGTATCACTCAGACTAATAGATCATAAATCATATGCTTAGGCGTCGTTAGCCTCTCTGTGAAGGGATTAACTCTCTATATTCATGATCTCTACATTGTATTTATGATCTGCTCAACAGTTGTGTTAAAGCAGACTGAGATTATGAATGTCTGCCATGGATTTACCACTTATCTAAAAACGGCAGGAAAGAGCGAGATCTTAAAACGACTTTTAATTGGTTAGAAATGAGGTGATGTATCTGCATGTGAGTACTTTTTGTTTAATAAATAAAATAAACGCAGTCTTCTCACAGTTCAACTGTTTCCAATGTATTTACAAATTTAAAAATAAGAATTAGATAAGCAGGTTCGCCACTAGCTCTGGGCTGATTCTCTCCTGTTGGTATTAAATTAATAATTGTTTTGACGATCATTCTCCTACCTACACCCAATTCTATAAACCTTTAGAAACTTGCTCTTTTTAAAGAGCCAAGTAAGTATGTTTCTATATTTTAAATAATGTATCTCTTTAACTCACTTTATTATTTTATGTGCACGTATGTTGAGGTTTTGGAATGGAAGAGATTATAGCGTATTGACTGATGATATGTTGTGAGACAGAGAAGAGTGAAGAAGGTTTACTGGTATGCAGACCCTGTTAAATTTGGAATAAAAGGGAGATGATGATGATGTACATTAAGTTTTTGAATTAGACTACACTAGCCAATCTTTAAATAAACTGATTAGAGTCTATACTGTTTACACGCAGGTGACAGGATATATTTTCAAGGAGGCATTGATCTGTTAGACGGAACTCCAGTGCTTGATGTTAAGCCCTATATACCCCAGTACGACTTTCCACACAGCAGCATCACCTCTAAGCCTTGTAAAATACACTCAGAAGGAGATCCAATCGACCAATCAGATGATCATAAATCAACTTCTAACTCGAATTGTGTTGCTGCTGATAAACTGCAACCTCAGAAAGCAGATGCCAGCCAATCAGAGCACGAGAATAAGAGGGAGTCATTGTTAGACACTGCGAACAACTCTCTGCTGCAGATGGGAACAAACAGCGTCGACCAATCAGACGACAGATCTCTCTCGGCCACTCAGAAATGTGGTGCTGCTGATAAACAGCAACCTCTGAAAACAGATGCCGGCCAATCAGAGCACGAGAATAAGAGTGAGTCGAAACAGAGCTCTACCGATGTAAATAGCGTCGACCAATCAGACGACAGAGCTCTCACGACCACTCAGCAGAGCTCTACCGATGTAAACAGCGTCAACCAATCAGACAACAGATCTCTCTCGACCACCCATCAGATCTCTACCGATGTATCAGTGGCGGAGTGGATAACTCATCCAGCTCTTCCACGCCTCACTGTTCTCTTCACTCCACGGGCTGACGAGCAGCTCCAGAGATTCCACAGGGACTCAAGAGTCCCACTCCACTGCCTGGAGCATCTGAGAGATGCTCAGGAGCTGAGAGAGGCTGTGAGAGCCACACTCGTTGCTGACCCTCGCTCTGTGTACAGGAGACAACGCTGTGCTGATCGGCTGTACTACTTCATCATCGACAACGTAAGGGTCACCTGCTGGTTTGATGAAAGAGACGTGGAGAGGAGTGTGGTAGAAGTGCTGGGTATAGATAGAGTGAGGTAGATAGGAGTGTGGTAGAAGTGCTGGGTGTGGATAGAGTGAGGTAGATAGGAGTGTGGTAGAAGGGCTGGGTGTTCATAGAGTGAGGTAGAAGTGCTGGGTGTGGATAGAGTGAGGTAGATAGGGGTGAGATAGGGAGGGGTATTAAAGCATTATTACTACTATTATTTTGATTATGATGCCCGTTACTGACATCATGATGTGACGGTCTTTAAGCTAAACTCTTCAACACTTGACGCGCAGTCGTTGACAGGTTTTAATAGACGATAATAAATAGACTCATCAAAATGTACGGAGAACACCAGAGTTACGCATCAACAATAATCCTATCTAAAAATCAATCAGTCCACGGAGATCAATCAATCCTGTACGAATGATTTATATCAGTCAATCAGACATCTCTTCCACCTCTTCCATCTGATCATCATCATCGTCGTCGTCATCGCCCTGCTGTTGTTGTTGTTGGCCCGGGAGCTGCTGCTGCTTGTAGTGCCTGTACTCAGGCTTCAGCTCCCACGTGTTCTTGTTGGGAGCCTTCATGTTGTAGAGGCAGATCTTCTTCAACACCTCCTTCAGGAACGTCTGCGCAAATACAATTCAATGTCCGGTTCAGTCATCCAACATGATATCTGGGACGTCTATCGGCATCTCAACATGTTTAGAGTGATAGAGAATAGACCAAACTCTGTAAAAACAAAAACTTTCAACTTTGTAAAAACAAAAGTTGGTAAAGCTAAGGTTAACGTCAGTTTCCTCGCTCGAAAGCGATACCAGTGACGGGAGAGCTCAGGATTTGAACCCCGCACATACTGATCCGCGGTCGAATATCTTACCGACTTCGCCGCTGGCTATTGTAGCACAAGTGAACGAACTGTCAGTGAGCTGTTTGGTGCAATGGACTGATCATAGTTATCAATAGTTATAATCACTGCGTACTGGTTGACTGTGCAGTTAGTTGATTATAATAAATAAACTTTATAATAATTATATTAATCGCCATTATATTATTAAGTTAGTTACAAAAGAATATTAATAACGAAATTAAGAATTAGCAATTTTAGATTATTAGCCGTCTTTTAGAAGAGAAACTAAGTCCAGCCTATATATTTAAATTAAACGTGATTAAATTAAGTGTTACTATATGTCACTAAATTACATGTGACTGAATTAAATAAAATGTGACTGAATTAAATAAAATGTGAAATTAATAACTTAAATTAAATGTGACTGAATTAAATAAAATGTGAAATTAATAAATTAAATAAAATGTGACTGAATTAAATAAAATGTGAAATTAATAAATTAAATTAAATGTGACTGAATTAAATAAAATGTGAAATTAATAAATTAAATTAAATGTGAAAATAAATAAATAAAATTCAATGTGACTAAATGAAACGTGACTAGATGAAATGAATGCTAGCAGAGCGGAGCCGCCTACAATAGGTTGCTTGGTGATCCGCACGAGGTCTTTGACGTTGTAGTACTGGTACTTCTCAAACGCAGCAAACAGCAAGTTCATCACTTCCTGCTCGTCACTTCTCGTCTTCTTTCCTTCTTCTTTCTTCCTCAGCTCTGCTGCCACCTACCAACAAAAACACACTCTAGTGTTACCAACAGTATCACTCAACAAAACCACCACACTCTAGTGTTACCAACTGCATCACTCAACAAAAACACACCCACGCTCTAGTGTTACCAACTGCATCACCCAAATTAACAAAAACACACCCATGCTCTAATGTTACTAACTGCATCTCCCAATTATATTGACAGATGTATTATTTTATTTGTATTAATAAAAACATAATAATATTGTTATAAACATTACATAATAGTACTGATAAAAATACAATTTTTATAACAATAATACAATTGTATGGACAAAACAAGATATACTAAATGACTGAATTATATGATTAGATAGGTTCAGAGTAGGGAGACGATAGTACTTAATTAATTATATAATTAGATATTTAACTAATTAATTAGATAATTAAATATCTAATTAATTATATAATTAGATATTTAACTAATTAATATATAGTTAGATATTTAACTATCTAATTAATTGGATAATTAAATATCTAATTAATTATATAATTAGATAGGCTTAGAGGAGGGAGACGACAGAACTTAATTGATTTGATAGTTAACTAATTATATAATTGGACAGGTATAGAGGAGGAAGGTACTTACATTGTGGGCGTGCTTGGCTATGGGTTTATAGTTGTTGACAGTCTTATCAAGTTGTATGATTCCCTTCACTGGTCTGTTGCTGGCCTCCATTCTGTTCCTACACAAGTACCACAGAGCAAATAGTACTACATATAGTACAGTAGTACTACATATAGTACAACAGTACTACATATAGTACAATAGTACTACATATTGTACAATAGTACTATACATGGTGTACACATGTACTATATGCAGTGATGTTAACAAGGCCAGGACCGCCAAGGCCAAAACCTCCAAGGCCAAGACTAAAATGACCAAGGCCACGGCCAAGACTATTACCAAGGCCTTTAACGTCAATTGGACTCAAAAATTAAATTTTAAGCAGCCACAACTTTCGTAATATTTTGAATCATAAGCGCAGAATTAGAGATTAAAACGAGATATCTAATGCTGAGAGTAATATATTGAATACATCACGCTGACGCTGCGTTCCTATTTGCTAACGTCATAGCAGAAGTATCAATGAAGAGGCTAATAGATATTACTAAAATCAGATTAGATATAGAAACAGATCCAATAAGAACTAAAGTACTTAATAGAGTATGAATTTCTTACAAGTCACTGTTACACTTTAGAAACATAAGGGTGTCCAACATAGAATCACACATTCAAGCGCGACGAGGTCTCACTATGAGGCTGCTTTGTGAAAATATTCTCTCCACAGGAACAGATGTGGCAGGCACACAAAGAATACGTTGAAATAAAAACAATGGCTAAAATGAGTTGCTGCAGGAAAGTTTACACTGCCAATTAAAAACACTAATAGGTAGCAGCTACCACTAAAATTCAATTCTTTTTATTTAACTAATGGGCCCGTGCAATTTTGGCCTTGGCCTTGATCAAAGCCAAGGCAAAGGCCAGGGTACAAAACCAAGGCCTAGGCCAGAACTCGCAAGGCCAAGGCCGGGGCTTAGTGGCCTTAAGGCCGGCTCAAGACCAAGGCCTAACATCACTGACTATATGTAGTACTATTGTACTATATGTAGTACTATTGTACTATATGTAGTACTATTGTACTATATGTAGTACTATTGTACTGTATGTAGTACTATTGTACTATATGCAGTACTATTGTACTATATGTAGTACTATTGTACTGTATGCAGTGCTATTGTACTATATGTAGTACTATTGTACTACATATAGTACAATAGTACTACATTTTATGATTCCCTTCACTGGTCTAGAACTAGAAATACTAAACGAGATCAGAGTTACCCGAATTTTTTTTCCAGATCGTTTGGGGTGAATCGATTTGTAGTGACATGTGATGGGGGGACGTCCCTGACATCATCCTTGTATAAGAAAACGGACGTTAAACCTTTATTATAATATTTTTTACCCCAGGAGTAAAGAATCTGAGGTTTGACAAAAACGATGATTATTATTATTATTATTATCATTATGATCTGAGAGCATTACCTGATGTTGGTGAGGTAGAAAGAGTCGTTGTTCATAGGTCTGCACTCAGCGCGCTGTATCACTGACCCCACCACCTCCACCCTCCCCTCCATCAGCACTACCCTCCTCTCCTCCACCGGTGTGTCACCCCCGTTCAACGGATCATCTTCTTCTTCGGGCTGTGAGGTGTCTGAATCAATCAATCAATCATTATGAGGTGACATATAAATCCATCAGTAAATCAATCATCAGACTACGATGTGACTAATCAATCAATCATTAGGAGAGAGCGATAGGGAGAGATATAGACAGAGAAAGCATTAGGCGTTTCAAGCACTAACCTGGTATCTGCTCAGTTGACAGTATCGACAACTTTTGGGGTCCAAGAGGAATGAGAGAAAACTGCAACAAATAAATAAATAAATTTAATTCACAAATTCAACGATGGACAAATATACAGTTCAACGTTACACAGCTATCAAGTGAATAAGAACAAGTAGCATGTAAAATGCAGTTATCATTCAACAGCAAAAAGTGCAACAAATCTTGAATCTCAATCCACGATCATTCATATATATTCATCACTAGCCTTGCTTACTAAACTAACTAGAATGTTCTAATAGCAGAAGGGTAACGTCATGAAGCTTTAAATGACAGGTCCTGAAGGGAATTGAACCCTCATGGGTTCGAATCCCAGCCGCGCAGATCTGAGAGTAAAATCTCGGACATTCCCTGGACTGGTTATACGGAAAATGGACTAAATTGCCTAACGGTTTAAACATGTGGTGTTATAAAAAGTGATAGATATCAACATAGTTGATCATTTCACTATAATGCGTGTTTACTTTTACTTATGTTTCACAAACATCACGTGATTTTAATTAGCTTAATTTCAAAATAATTTTAATTATTAGGAAGTAAAATATTCCCAAATCTATTCCATATCTTAACAAGCACAGCTCTCACCTGATGCTTCAGCGGCACTTTGAATGCGTCGACATCCACAGCACCACTACTGGAAGCGGCTTCCTTGCTGGCAGCCACTTCAGCCGCCAAATCCCTCATGGCTTCATTCATACACAGTATCACATCCGGCTTCATTCCTTCCTTCCTGCAATCAATCAATCAACAGCTTCATCAGCATGTGAATCAGCAAGTATAAATACTATATCCAAATTTCTATATATTTATTTTTATTATACTTAATACTAAAAATAAAAATTATACTGAGATGTGACTAATCAATCAATCATTAGGAGAGAGCGATAGGGAGAGCGATAATAAAAATAATAATTATGTGTTGTTGCTATTAATATTATTTAACCGTAATATCACATTACTATTTATATCGAAAATATAAATAAATAACCTGCTTTAATTAGTAGCATTATTAGTAGCATTATTAGTAGCATTACTATTAATAAATACAGATCTACTAAAAGCTATGCTAGAATCAATGATAGAGACATCAACTTTACAATATGCCAACAGATTGTAAAAATTGAAATTGGAGATCTAATAAAATGTTGTTCTAAATCTTTAAGAATCTTTAATTTTATAGCAAAAACATCCACAAAGCTTACGCTTCTTACCTCGCGATCCTTAGTTTTCCAACTTCACATCCGGGTTTTCCCAATTTCCAGCTATCAGAGAGATACTTGGGCACCTGTTGAATATTGAATTAAATCAATCAATCAAATCAATCAATCAAATCAATCAATCAAATCAATCGATCAAATCAATCAATCAAATCAATCAATCATATCAATTAATCACAGTTTTAGAAGAAAGTAAAGCAAGAAGGGAACATAACAACTACAAGTAAATAATATTCAAAAATATCAGCTTACCTTAAGAAATACTAAAAATAATAGTAGTAAGTGCTTTAATTTTTGTATTTTTACTTTTACAATACCAAATAGTCTATTTTCAAAAGTACAAAACATGAGTAACCACAGGAACCACTGAGTTTCCTGCAAAGAAGTAACGAGCAGGCGATGTGCCGTCCACTGATACATCGGCATTCTCAGTCAATGATCAGGGCACCTTTTTGGCTAAATTGTATTTTCATGGTTTCCAGAAAAAAATAATTCAAAACCACATAATTCCTCACATAAAAACCTATCCATATGTTTTTATGTGTCATATTCCACATACAAATATTATGCAAAAGTTCAAAGAGAATATCTAAGAGAATATCAAAGAGAATATCTAAGAGAATATCGAGACAAACCTTAACGAGCCACACACCACGGCGAGCAAACGTCAAGTCTAGATCCTTCTTCTCGTGATGCTTCTCCATCTCAGCTGATTTCTCACAATTAATTATTATTAATTAATTTACTGATTTTTCACACTTAATTATTAATTAATTTAATTAATTTACTGAATCTCAAAATTATTAATCGGCACTGAATTATCTCCCTCTAAATACTCTAATAGTAGTGCTATGGCTGGAAGTAAAGATACAAAACATTAAATAATCTATAAGAAATAATCCATAGATAAAAATATTAGTATAAAGTACAGTAACTAGTATGAAGCTCTATAGCCTGTTTGTATAAATCAATACATTTTGCTCTTCTACTAAAGAAAAATCACTATGTCTCAGCTTAAGTTTGCTAAATGAATAAAGGTTAGGCATCAAGATTGAAAGGCAAAAAGATTTAGATCAAACATAGGCATAATGGCATTTTCAAATAACAGCACAAACACAATATTTAAATTAATTATAAATTACTCTGTGCATAACGAATTAAAATAAATATACTATGAATTAAATTTATTAGATACTATTTTTGTCAATTTAAAGTTACTTTAACAGCTACTCTGGCTTGACTGGCGTTACACGTCTCCGTGATTTCTTAAACCTGTATAATTAAAGTTATTAAAGCTGTTTAATTAAATCTTTCTTCGAGCTCTATTAGGCGTCACTTTGTGGGCACTGGAATAGTCTCCAACTTACACCACTGATCTCGATACATCACAAAGTCATCAAATCACATCCACAAGATTGAATTTGATATTTAATATCCTTAAGACTTTATTATATTGACTAATTAAGTTATGCTTTTTTCCAAACCTACCTTTATTAGTTAAATAATCCATATGTAAGCTATTTCCAAACCTACCTTTATTAGCTAAATAATCCATATGTAAGCTATTTCCAAACCTACCTTTATTAGCTAAATAATCCATATGTAAGCGATTTTCAAACCTACCTTTATTAGCTAAATAATCCATATGTAAGCGATTTCCAAACCTACCTTTATTAGCTAAATAATCCATATGTAAGCGATTAAATACAAGAGGGGAACAACTTCGACTAGTTACTCGAAGTCGACTGATGATGTAGGTTTAACGTCAAGATCAGAAAATCTAGAATCATGAATCAGGAATAAAGGTTAAACCAGGGATCACTTCGAGAATACAATTAATAATTTAAATCTGCACTTAATTAATTCTAGTACTTTTCCAATGTATATCTCTCTGTGTGGTATGTGAACAAAATAAACCTCTCCATATCGGCTTTTTTATTTGTAAACAGAGCTACCGGAAGTCCAAAATTCACTGAGCTTAATGCGAAATTTGGATGGCTTATATTATTTTTTCTTCTTTACTTTTATTTGTTAGTTTGTTCACATGTTTTTAAAAATTAAAAAATATTTCTATAGAAATTAGAGGCTCTATCAATGAAGCATTAAGCCAAGTGCTAAAGAACCTCCAGATAGGTCAAATATTTATACACCACCTTTTACTGTTTTCTTAAATTACATATTTAAATTTTTATTGATAGTAACATCATAAATGTACTTGTCTAATACTAAACATTAATAAGTTAATGACTAATTGTTTTAATACCGGTCTTCTCTCTCTTACTGCACTGCCTACTTGTAGATCTATGATATATGATTATGTTTGATAAATATAAATATGTCAGATAACGGTTTTAAAATACTAATTTATACTTACATTTCTCCTCAATACACTTATAATTTAAGATTATTGAACTAACACTGAACGTAATAAATGCCACCGTCTTAACTTGCACGCTTACTTCTAACAAGTACACAAGTATAGCAAGTACACTGTCAAACCGCATGCAGAAAGCTCTATTTATAGGGTGAGCGCTTAAGTGGCAATACGAAGTTGGTTATAATTATGTCTCTTAATTGGTTAGCTTGTTTAGTTTTCGTGACTGACATGATCACTGTTGTCTGTGATATGATTGGTTGAATATAACAATGCGTGAAGGAGCTTAGTGTTGTGATTGGTTGAGTGTAACAATGCGTAAAGGAGTTAAGTGTTGTGAATGGTTGAATGTTCAAAACTTTAAAGATCAGTAAAGCTTGTAGTGACGTATGATGCTGATTCCCCTGATTTCTCTTTGCTGTTCCGTATGATGATTCTCATGTGGGCAATTAATTATAGTAATTAATTCAATTAGTGCCCGAAGCATTATAAGTGCATAGCCAGTTATTTGTTTAAAAATTAATGAAGCAGTCTATATAAGTCTATAATAATTTATTAAATGAATGAAACAATTAAGATGTCATTGTGTTTACACTGTGGTAGAATATCTACTGAATAATCACTATTACTAAAAAGTGCATAAAACTATTCACAATAAAAATATTTTATTCATATAAACAGTTCAATATAATTCAAACCCCACAAACAGCACTCCATAGATCAACAAGTCAATCCCTCCACAAAGACTCTACACCTAACCATACCTCTACTCTTATCATAACTTGTGTAGTCTATTGCTTGGGGAGAAGTATAGCGTCTGGGGTAGTTTACCATTGCCGTACTCAGTTATTGCTTTGTCGTTTCTTACGAGAAAGCAATTATACAATCTTTATTTCACCAAATTCAAGGCAGTAAGAAACACAAGCAATAGAAATCAAACACAACACAAATCAACATAAAGAAATTAAAGAAAGTAGACATATATAACTATAATACCAAACGCAATCCTTTCTCAAATATTATTTGTATTAGTTAAGGAAAAATAACTCTTGAAAATAATTCAAAAATTTATACATGATAGAGGCCAATTATAGCATATTTACAACAATGACTCTGTTTTAAACTTCTTCACATTCTCAACATACGATTTCATACAACAAAGAAAAACATTATCAGGCACCAGTGCCAATAGTGTCAATAGTGCCAATAGCCAATAATGTCAATATAATAATAGTCTAATGTCAATAGGGGTGTAGCCAGCCAGGGGGAGGGGTCATAAGCTCCCCCCCCCAAGCTGTCGTGTCACAATTCTATTAGTCTAAAACAGAAGTGCACAAGGTTTTAAAAGTATCTGCCTTCCCCCCAAGATTAAAGTGTCTACCTAAGATTCCACGCTACAACACTGAGTACCAATACAAAAGCTATCGAAAATGACATCTGGTACAAGAAAATACTGATATAAATATTGTCAAACAACTTCTGACTGAAGTATCATAAAAGGCACAAATTCATCAGGTACATTTTAATCCACATCATAAAGTAATAGGGTCTACACATTGTTAGCTATTACATGTTAATCTACATTACACATGGTAAGAGATACGTGTACAACATTGGCACAGTTATTATTATAACACAGTAATTTACACGGCGAGTTTAGAGTCAGAGATTTAATATCTAATAAGCTACCAGTACAGTTTTGTTTACTTCAGACCACATAATTCCCTGTCTGCTATATTTAACTCTTCATCATCATCATCATCTTCCCTTGAGTCCCAGTTTAACTATAGTCGGGATACGAATAGTCTGTCTCAAATCCTCTCTGTTCTACATCATATCATCCATCAGCCAATCCTCAATTTGAAACTTTTCCATAGGTTTAAATTTTTGTAGCAATTTCTGGAGTCTTGGCGCTCACCAATCGAATGCTCTTTCTGACGTTGGTGTGGATCTAAGAGCTTTACTCGCCTAGTTCAGACTCTCAAGATATTTGTGTGTTTTATTTAAACAACACGGACCTCAATAGAGACAATGCACTGATATGAAATCTAATGATAAAATCCTGTGATATCAACACACGTACAGGAGAAAAAATAACAAAAATACAATTATTAACAATTTCTACAGAATAAAAAACAACATAAATAGAATTATAAACAGTTTAGAGTAAAAAACAGTATAAATATAATTGTTAACAGAGTTTATTTTTCGGGAAGGAGATATACACACTGTTAAGGGACCTTTTTGTTCATAGGCTTAAATAACTGGGTCTATAATGCTGAATAATGTCAAGGATGTCCGTAGCACTTGCTAGTTAAAAGCTGGTAAAGCTAAGGTTAACGTCAGTTTCCTCACTCGAAAGCGATGTCAGTGACGGGCGAGCCCAGGATTTGAACCCGCAACAACTGATCTGCGGTCGAGTATCTTACCGACTTCGCCACTGGCTCCAGCCAGTGTTGAAGCTGATAGTTGATACGAGTGAAAAATTTAAACAAAATTCAAGCAGTGAGGGGGGCTAATCTCAGGTCATCATAATTCCCCAGTTCCCCAGTCTACCCCGCCACACAGAAAATATTTGATATTTTTAAAAGAAACACTGGACAAGAATACTGATATTAATTGTGATAATGATGTAATTTAAATCCTGAATGAAACAATAAATAAGACAATAAAACATCCAATAAAAATCAAACCTACTCTTCCTTCATACAAATTCAATGTTCTACGGCCAAAAACCGGTTGGTATCGGCTGATACTAGCTAGTATCGGCTAATACTGGCTGATACTGGCTGGTACCGGCTGACACAGGCTGGTACAGGTTACTAGATCAACACATTTATTATTACAGAAGACGACTAGAGTAGGGTTAGGGTTAGGGTAGTTATTTAGTTACATGTTGAAGTCAATATCGTCCATGAGTAGAATAACTACTACCCCCTCCCCAGGCTCTAGTGTCAGCCTGGCCAGGTTAACCTTCTCTCCCTCCCTAATATCCTCTCTCCTTCCCTCACTTCCCTCTTCCACTCCTACATTCCCTCTTCCCTGCTTCAATCCTTCCCTTATCTTTTCCTCATGCATTTCCTCATTCACTCCACCTCTCACATCATCATCTTCTCTCTTCAGTCTCTGATCCAGTCTCTCGCTAATATCATTCATTACTCCTCCTTCTTCCTTCTCCAGTTCATTCAATCTTTTCCCATCCCTTCTCTCACTCCCACCCACTCCAGACAGCCCCTCCACTCTCCCTTCTTCTCTTCCACTCAGCCCTACAGATGGGAGCTCCTCCACATCGTCTCCAGGCTGCCTCCACAGCGCCGCCAGGATGACCTTTCCATACGTGACCCCTGACGAGAGCGTGTAGTCATCAGTGCTCGGGGCCTGCCCCAGGTTGAGCGCGATGAGGTAGGGTGCCCCGTCCTTGCTGAACCTCATGAATGAGAGGATTTGATCGTTGATCAGAGAGAACTGGAGCTTGCCTGTCTGGAACGAGCGCTCCTTACGCAGTCGAGTCAGGCGGTGGTAGATCTGTAGAGATGATCTACCAGTGGGGTCGTCCATCTGAGACTACGAGCAATCAGTCAATCAATCAATCAATCAGTCAATGAAGTGATCAATCAATCAAACGATCAATCAATTAATCCAGGAATTGATTAATAAATCAAACGATCGATTAATCAATCAATCAAATAGAAGGCCTAAGTCAACGCCTCAGTCAATCAAGAAACCGATCCTAATTATTCAGTTATCCAAAGAATTTAAGTAACTAGCAAACAGTTTATAATCACAGTGAAGAAGAAGATCAAATCAAAACTCAATCGAATATAATATTCGACAGGACCTACCTGTACATTAGCAGCATCACGTGTCTCAGTTGCAGCCTTTGACCACATCATCCAGCCTCTCCTCCTCTTAGCTGTCTCTCTCCTCGCAGCTTCCTCTGATATGAGCTGTAGTGTCAATCAATCAATCAATCAATCAACCTATCAATCGATCAATCCACTGATCTCGGTGTATCAATCAGCCGATCAATCAGTCAATCAATTAGTCAATCACTCGGTGTATCAATCAGCCGATCCATCAGTCAATCAATTAGTCAATCAATTAGTCAATCCATCAATCATTCAGTCAGGCAGTCACTTAATAAATCTATTAATCCAACAATCAATAAGTATAAATTTCTCAACATATATTAATAATCATAAATTACATATCAATAACAGTGATCAACAGTAACATTAGTCATTTGATTAATATTGATTAATGAACATCACTTATCAATATAATCAAATAAAAATATAAAATAAAAATATAAAATAAAAATATAAATATAAAATAAAAATATAAAATAAAAATATAAAATAAAAATATTAAAAAAAATATAAAATAAAAATATAAAATATAAATATAAAATAAAAATATAAAATAAAAATATAAATATAAAATAAAAATATTAAAAAAAATATAAAATAAAAATATAAAATATAAATATAAAATAAAAATATAAAATAAAAATATAAATATAAAATATAAATATAAAATAAAAATATAACATAAAAATATAAAATAAAAATATAAAATAAAAATATAAAATAAAAATATAAAATAAAAATATAAAATAAAAATATAAAATATAAATATAAAATAAAAATATAAAATAAAAATATAAATATAAAATAAAAATATAAAATAAAAATATAAAATAAAAATATTAAAAAAAATATAAAATAAAAATATAAAATATAAATATAAAATAAAAATATAAAATAAAATATAAATATAAAATAAAAATATTAAAAAAAATATAAAATAAAAATATAAAATATAAATATAAAATAAAAATATAAAATAAAAATATAAAATAAAAATATAAAATAAAAATATAAAATAAAAATATAAAATATAAATATAAAATAAAAATATAAAATAAAAAATAAATATAAAATAAAAATATAAAATAAAAATATAAAATATAAATATAAAATAAAAATATAAAATAAAAATATAAATATAAAATAAAAATATGAAATAAAAATATAAAATAAAAATATAAATATAAAATAAAAATATAAAATAAAAATATAAAATAAAAATATTAAAAAAAAATATAAAATAAAAATATAAAATATAAATATAAAATAAAAATATAAAATAAAAATATCTATCATATGACGACTGCACATCAAAGCGTCGTTACCTCGTTGTTGTTGTTGTTGCTCTGATGGGGTGGTGAGTGAGTTGGTAACCCTATTTCATCACCGTAGTAAGAGAGAGAGGAGCCAGGTAGGAGCATCGAGAGCATGTTGAGCACACTCTGATATCTACTCCCCCGCCTCTCTGTCATACGTCCCCTATCTGCTCCTCCTAACTGTCATCAATCAATCAATCAATCAATCAATCAGTCAATCAATCAGTCAATCAATCAATCAGTCAATCAAATCAGTCAATTGGTCAATAAATCAATTGGTCAGTACTTCAGTACTGATAAATTTAATTACGTATCTATAAAATTTATGAATTATTTATCTATAAAATTTATGAAAAACTAATTTAACTGATTCAATTATTTGATATCTATTTAACGGAACGATTTTTATTATTGTTTAATTGTATAAATAATTTAATCAGCATGTATTTAGTTATTTAGCATTTTTTAAAGTATATATTTCACTGCTGAATTCCTCATTTTAGTTCGTCTACTTAACCAATAAGCTATTCTGCTATTAGGCTGGAGCTAGTGGCGAAGTCGGTAAGATACTCGACTGCGGATCAGTAGGTGCGGGGTTCAAATCCTGAGCTCGCCCATCACTGACATCGCTTTTGAGTGAGGAAACTGACGCTAACCTTAGCTGTTTCAGCTTAGCTTTTTTTTATCTGCTCAATTAATTCTTATTAAATTACATCTAATTACAAGAATATTTGGCCACACCTACCGTCCACATGGCGTCGTGACCTTGAGGTATGTGCACCAGCCAAAGGTCAATGGCTTCGTGAGTGCAACGACCTCCACAGTTCTGAGAGAGGTCAACGAGTGCATGGCAGACAGGAAGGTCAAGGCCTGTGAAGTAGTACTTGATGACATCAGTTACAGTGTCATCTAGCACGTCAGCTATAATACCTCTACAATACAATGCAATACAATACAATACAGTGCAATACAATACAATACAGTATAATATAATACAGTACAATACAATACAAAACAGTGCAATACAATACCTCTACAATACAATGCAACACAGTGCAATACAATACAATATAATACAATACAATACAATACAACACAGTGCAATACAATGCAGTACAATATAATACAATACAATACAGTACAATATAATACAGTACAATACAATACAATACAGTACAATACAGTGCAAATAAAATACAAAAACCTCAACAAGTACAATACAATATAACACTAAACAGTGCAATGCAATGTAATATAATACAAAACAATATAATACTATATAATACAGTATAATATGATAATATACAATACAATACAATACAATACAATACAATACAATACAGTACGAAGTGATATATTATGATACAATGAAACAATACAATGCAAAACAATACCAAGTAATACAATGCTATACAAAATGGCTGGAGTCAGTGGCTAAGTTGGTAAGATATTCGATCGTGGATCAGTATGTGCAGGGTTCAAATCCTTGGCTCGCCCGTCACTGACATCGTTTTAGAGTGAGGAAACTGACGCTAACCTTGGTTTTTTGATTTTACAAACAATACCCAATAATAACAGTACGTACACCCTGCGACCTGACTTGAAGCAATACAAAATACGTACACCCTGCATCCAGATTTGAAGCAATACAAGATACGTACACCCGGCGGCCAGACTTGAAACAATACAAAATACGTACACCCTGCGGCCAGACTTGAAGCAATACAAAATACGTACACCCTGCGTCCAGACTTGAAGCAATACAAGATACGTACACCCGGCAGCCAGACTTGAAGCAATACAAAATACGTACACCCTGCGTACAGACTTAAGCAATACAAGATACGTACACCCGGCAGCCAGACTTGAAACAATACAAAATACGTACACCCTGCGGCCAGACTTGAAGCAATACAAAATACGTACACCCTGCATCCAGACTTGAAGCAATACAAGATACGTACACCCGGCGGCCAGACTTGAAACAATACAAAATACGTACACCCTGCGGCCAGACTTGAAGCAATACAAAATACGTACACCCTGCGTCCAGACTTGAAGCAATACAAGATACGTACACCCGGCAGCCAGACTTGAAACAATACAAAATACGTACACCCTGCAGCCAGACTTGAAGCAATACAAAATACGTACACCCTGCGGCCAGACTTGAAGCAATACAAAATACGTACACCCTGCGGCCAGACTTGAAGCAATACATACGTAATACGTACACCCTGCATCCAGACTTGAAGCAATACAAGATACGTACACCCGGCAGCCAGACTTGAAACAATACAAAATACGTACACCCTGCAGCCAGACTTGAAGCAATACAAAATACGTACACCCTGCGGCCAGACTTGAAGCTGTAGTTTTCCACAAACTCTCTCCAGACTCCATAGTAGTCGTGCACGTCAGCCTGATCCTCTGTGTAGATGTGCTCAAGAGAGGTGTGGTCCAGCTTAATCAATCAATCAATAAATCAATAAATCAATAAATAAATCAATCAATCAATTAGTCAATCAATCAATCAATTAATAATAAAGTAATAATCATAAAGGTTTAACGTCCGTTTCTTCATCCAAGGATGATGTCGGGGACGTCCAATAAATATAACAATCAATATAACGGTCATCTATCTACACAGTTCTATAATATCCAAAGTGACGAATAAAATACAATTAAAATTTCTTCAAAATTTATTAAAATATTGGTGACCAATTGAAATATTTGACAGATTATCCAACATACCGGTCCAGCAGAGCTGCGAATACTCTTCGGTTCATCCAGGTAGACATCCTGCACCTCGTACAGCGCGTGTAAACCCTCCATATAGAGAGCATCGGCTCCTCGGTCTAACCAATAGCGAAACATGTCCTGCGAGACAAGGGTAATGTGTTAGACGTGACAGAAGAGAGCGTGTCACACTGCTTAATTGATTGCTTAATTGACTGACTAATTGATTGATTAATTGATTGCCTAATTGATAGTCTAATTGATTGCCTAATTAATAGTCTAATTGATTGAGTAACTGATTGCCTAATTGATTGACTAACTGATGGCCCAACTGATTGACTAACTGATGGCCCAACTGATTGACTGATTGCTTAACTGATTGCCTAACTGATTGCCTAATCAATTTCCTAATTATTGATTAAGAATATGATCTATCACAGAGTTCTCATTTATCACATAACAGATTCACTTTAGATTAACTTTAGTTCCAGTGAAAACCATTCAAGAGATCTCTTTATTGATTGACAAATTGACTACTTGATTGGTTAGACTAGTGATAAAATGATTGATTCACTGACTGAATAAAAATGGATTAATTTATTGACAGACTGACAGATTAACTAATTAACTGACTGATTGATTGATTGACTGATTGATTGAATGATCAACTGATTCATTGACTGATCGACAGAATGATTGATTGGTCGATTGATTGTTTGATTGATCAATTGATTGATCAATAGATTGATCGATTGATTGATTGATTGATTGATCGACAGATTGATTGATTGATTTATTGGGTATATTTACAAGCATCTCCTCTCTGACGTTGAGATCTCTGTGGTTGAGATCAGGTAGGGACGAGTGATAATAGTGATAGTAGAACTCTCCCCTCATCTCATCATACGTCCACGCTGATCCACCGTACACACTCAGCTACAACAACAACAACATGGTTCATGACAACACTCAGCACTCTAGTGGTAGTAGAACTCTCCCCTCATCTCATCGTAGGTCCACATTGATCCACCGTACACACTCAGCAACAACAACAACAACATGGTTCAGGACAACAATCAGCACTCTAGTGATAGTAGAACTCTCCCCTCATCTCATCATAGGTCCACGCTGATCCACTGTACACTCAGCTACAACAACAACAACATGGTTCATGACAACACTCAGCACTCTAGTGATAGTAGAACTATATATATGTCACAAGATATTCCATACAGGTTGCTTGATTACATAAGACTAAAATTCAAAAAATCAATTAATAAATCAGTCAATCAATCAATCAAGCATTCAACCAACCAATGATCAATCAATCCATCAATCAATCGACTAATTAATCAACCAAGCGTATGATAACAACAAGAAGAGCCTATATACCCAGTTATTTGGAGGAACCCTGGTGCCATTGCTCAAGGTTTTTCCTTTGTGCCAGATGTAGTAGTTTTTATACTTCTCATTGGTCGCAGTGTTGCCCAGTCTGCTCCGAGTAAACCAGCGATTCGTCCGATGCGTGTGATTGGGCACGAGTTGCACCACGACCTTTATACCTGACAACACAAAATAATAAACACCCTTACATCCCTCTGACCTCTATACCTGACAACACAAAATAATAAACACCCTTACACCCCTCTGACCCTTACACCTGGCAACAAAAAATAATAAACACCCATGAATTACCAGCGACCCTTATACCTGACACCACAAAATAATAAACACCCTTACACCCCTCTAACCCTTATACCTGACACCACAAAATAATAAACACCTATACACCCCTCCAAACCTTATACCCGACAGAACAAAATAATAAACACCCATACACCCCTTCGACCCTTATACCTGACACAACATTTAATTTTTTATTAATTTAACAATTATATTTTTATACATTAAGTAAAGTAGTTTTGGGTAGACAAGATTGTTTTCTCAGGAATGACACCCCTGCCCAGTAAATTTTAGTCGAAGCTGAGGAAGGCACAGGGGGCCCACCTCATCATAAACAGAATACCCCCAAGAATAATGGTGGTGTATCAAAAGGAAAGTTATAGATGATTTAAAGATCCACTTGTATGAGGGCATGAAGAGGAAAACGGAAGATAGAGAAGAGTGGAGGCGTTTTATACCATGGACCTGTCAGTAGGCAGTGCACTAAGAGAGAGATAGGCGGCCCAACTATGTTAATTAGCTTGAGGAACAAAACTTTCGGGTAGTGATAATAATAATAATAATAATAACATATTTAAGTAATTAAGTAGTTTCTATAACATGTAATGTAACATAACATAACAACAAGTAGAGTGCTACAGTCATCAATGACAATATCGAGCATTATTGAGACAAAATCAAGCCGGGGAGCATAAAGAAGGTCCAAAAATGGTGCAAATTCCAAAATCCAGATAATCAGTTCAAAGTAATGATGACATACCATGTGCCTTCAGTTCTCTGACAAGAAGATCAAAGTCATCGAGGGTTCCACATCTCTTAGCAACAGCCTTGAAGTCGCTCACGTCACGCCCAAAGTCCTCAAACGGAGAGTCAAGAAAAGAGCTGAGGATGACCGCATCTATGCCCAGGAACGTTAAGTGATCTATGTGGCTACGCACACCTGAGCATGTCAATCACTCAATCAATCAATTGACTGATCAATCAACCTATCAGTCAATCTATCAATAAATCAATCAGTCAATCAATAATAAATAAATCATTCAATCAACTGACTGATCAATCAATCAATCAATCAAACTATCAATCAATCTATCAATCAGTCAGTCAATCCATCAATCAATCGATAGACTCTTGAAAGTTCAATACGCCATTTAGAGAATCAACAAGTAGTATAAAATCAGAATTAAATAAATGTTAAATTTAAAAAATTAAAATTAGATTTCTCTAATCAAGCTTACAGTATATTCAGACTGATCAATCTATCAATCAATCTATCAATCAATCAATCAAGCATACAGTATATTCAGACTGATCGATCTATCAATCAATCTATCAATCAATCTATCAATCAATCAATCAATCAATCAATCAATCAAGCATACAGTATATTCACACTAATCGATCTATCAATCAATCTATCAATCAATCAATCAATCAAGCATACAGTATATTCAGACTGATCAATCTATCAATCAATCTATCAATCAATCAATCTATCAATCAATCTATCAATCAATCTATCAATCAATATATCAATCAATCTATCAATCCATCAATCAATCTATCAATAAATCAATCAAGCATACAGTATATTCAGACTGATCAATCTATCAATCAATCTATCAATCAATCAATCTATCAATCAATCTATCAATCAATCTATCAATCAATATATCAATCAATCTATCAATCCATCAATCAATCTATCAATAAATCAATCAAGCATACAGTATATTCAGACTGATCAATCTATCAATCAATCTATCAATCAATCAATCTATCAATCAATCTATCAATCAATCTATCAATCAATATATCAATCAATCTATCAATCCATCAATCAATCTATCAATAAATCAATCAAGCATACAGTATATTCAGACTGATCAATCTATCAATCAATCTATCAATCAATCAATATATCAATCAATCTATCAATCCATCAATCAATCTATCAATAAATCAATCAAGCATACGGTACATTCAGTGCTCTGCTCAAAACCTACGTGACGATTAAATCAAGAAAGTGAAGTCTCACCGTTAAGATCTCCAAACCCATCTCCGTCCGAGTCCTGATAAGCTGGTACGTAGATGCTGTAGATTGTGGCTTTCTTCCACCAAAACTCCGGTTGAGCCTTTCTCTCCTCCCCTAATCCGTACTCCTCCTTCAATCGCTCCAGCTGCTTCCCGTTGTACCAGTTGATCACGACAACAAAGAGAACTATAAAGCCTAAGAGCAGAAAATAGCCTGCGCCCTGCCCTAAGCCCTGTTTCCTACGAGTCTGAGCCCGCAGGGCATCCAACTCTTTAGCACCGCTTCTTTCTTCCCTCTCGTCTTTTTCGTATTCTCGCAAAAGCTCGAGAAAGTTAGGATCGTTGAAGTCGAGCTCCGGTAGAGGCACGTCGATGTTGGTGTCGTCTCTAGCGCTGTCCCCCCACTCTCTGTTCTTCACGGACGTCCTCTTCCTCGTCGTGTAGGGCGACGAGTCTTGTGAGGATTGAACGACGGCATCGTCGTCTAACAGTCTCTGCTTGTCTTCACACTGGATAGAGCGGACCCCGTTTATACCCGCAAACATTTTTATCTAATCGTTTATAACATTTTCGTCTATTTATAAAACTACTACAAAAAAACTACTTCGTCTAGTCATAAAACTATACACAGAGTAACTGCAAGGAAAAAATATTTTTAGGAAACGTATGTGCATATTTTAAATTGAATGAACGATATTATATAAATTACAGGTTATATAGAAGCAAACGATGCACATAAATTCTCATATGTAATAGGTTTAGTACATTTTTAGAAAATGTTTAGTTTTAATTATTAAATTAATTAGAAAAAGTAAACAAAAACAATGACACCATAGATACGTCTAGCAGTCTGTCGCCTTTAAAGTTACCAGTACTTACAACTGATTCACCAATAACTACAATAACAACCTCAGCAACAGATGTATCATATATCAACAATAACAGCAGCTAGAATGCTAAAGTTAGAAATTTAACAGATCTGTGAACAGATCATCTATGATGATATCGTTCACTAATTTAATTTATGCCATATGTTAAACCAATAGGCAATTTAATCAAGTATCCATGTTACCAGGCAGTGGTTTTTCGAGATTTTGTTCTCCAATCAGCTCTGCCGGCTCTATAAATAAATACTTGCTGACAAGTTGCAGTAGTCTCAATAATGTGAAAAATCCAATGTGATTGTTGTTGCTATTATTGCTGTTCTATTAATTAATCCCAGTCATACTCGATAGGGGTAGGGTAGGAGAAGAGTGTGGGGGCAGAATGATGAAGCATCACGTGATCTTGCACTATAACCTACATGAGCGCAGAAAAGTGAAAGTTTACCCCAAATGTTAGCTCATGGCAACTCGAGAGAGATAGGCAAATTATATAGCAATATATTTTAGCACATTGAGTATGTAATTGATCTATGAACACAGAGTTAATTTTAATGTAATGTGGCAGATATACAGCCATATATAAGATAATAACCTCCGGCCAATATTGAGCTTCAGCTATACCCTCACGAGTCTATACTCGTCTATGGCTGCTGCATGGTTCAGCTGCTGCTGGTTCAGCTGCTGCATGGATCAGCTGCTGGCTTAGCTGCTGCATAGCGCAGCTGCTGGCTCAGCTGCTGCATGGCTCAGCTGCTGCATGGTTCAGCTGCTGCTGGTTCAGCTGCTGCATGGCTCATCTGCTGAGCTAATCAACTTCCACACTCAGCAAAACAATCACACAGTTAAATCTTAAGAGGCGTGAATAGAATTTAAAAGTGTGGGGTTGTGGAGGTATATATATATATTAGAGATGGGAATCGAACCGAACCCGAACCGAACCGAACCCTAAAATCTAGAATTTTGACCGAACCGAACTCGAACCCAGACCCTGGCCGAACCCGAACCGAACCCGAACCCAGACTTCGTCCAAACCAAACTGAACCAAACTCTTGTAGTTCCTTTCTTCTTCACCAGCCTGACATTAAATAAAGATAGTAAGAACAATATAAATATACATATTAGTTTTTGCATTTACATGCCTTACAGTATCTAACAGCATAAATTCAGGTAAGGCTGGTTCCGACACAAATTTTTAAATGGTAACGGCACAAAGGAATGGTAGCGGGAAGCGAGACGGGCCTGCAGAAGATAATGTATAGTCTGAATGATACGGCATTGAAATATGGAATGAAGATTAACATCAAAGAGACAAAAGTGATGAGAGTATTCCATAAGAATCTGAAAATGCTTGACTCAATCTAGGTGGATTTGTTCTTGTTAAATTCAAATTATGAATTTTTTTAATAATTTTAGTGTGCTACCTTAATATTTTTGCAGCCAGATTTACAGATGTAATTACATATGATATTCTATATGTGTTAAGACTATCTGGAGTAAATAAATTTTGCACCATAGCAAATCAATAATTTAATAACTATTTCCGTAACTTCATAATTGATCTGAGAGTTTCAAATTTGAAACTCTCAGACACGTGTTTACTAATTACACGTGTTTACCAAATCATCATTATATGACATTTTTACGTTACTAAATTGCACTTTGTCTCTGAAATATTGGTTCAAATTTTAGCCAAGACTATAATTTTAGCTCGTTATAATCAAGGAGAATATTTCAGATACACTAATAAATCTAAACATCTACATGTATATTATGAACATTTGTTGGTCAATTTACAATATTTTAAGAAATGTTCAGGAATAAATACCACTTCTCTCCTTTTTTCATTGTCATATTTTTATCCAGATGAAAAAATGTGGCAGCTATTATGACTTAATGAATTTTTAAGCATATTTACCATAAACCATTTTAAACATGATTGTCATAACCATGATTATTATAAGTAAAGTTAAATAATCGTAACATTATCCAAACCAAATCATTTCGAACTCGAATCGAACTCTTGCGAGTTGGAAAGCAAGCCGAACCCGAACACCCTTGTTAGAACCGAACCCGAACCGAACCGAACTTTCATTTTCAACGAACCGAACCGAACCGAACCGAACTCTCAAATTGTCAATTGCTAACCGAACTGACATTTTCAACGAACCGAACCGAACCCGAACTCTTGAAATTCATAAAATTCCCATCTTTAATATATATATATATATATATATATATATATATATATATATATATATATATATATATATATATATATACATTATATACAGGGTGAGTAAAAAAAAGATAACACCTGCAAAAATTTGAATGTCTCAGGCTATTGGTAATATTTTTTAATAAAACTTTTACCAATTACTAAAGGACTAATTTCTGATGGGGTGACCAATTTTCATCCGTTTTAAGTCATAGATGAGCTAGTTATACAAGTTTCAGCAGAGCAACCCCCCATTTTTTTACCTAAAATGGCGTTTGCTGCAACAGTAAGGGCAGATTGCACTTCATTGACGAGAAAGTAAAGGTGAATTCTCAGTATTACGTCAATACTTTGCTTCTGGAGCTGTTTGATGATTGCTATGCTCTTCTACCAAATGGTTTCATCATTCAGCAGAATGGTGCTCCGGCTCATGCATTTCGTCATGCACAGGAATGGATCAGCGAGAGAAACCCGGATTTCATTAAGAAGAATAAATGGCCTCCAAACTCTTCCGATCTAAATCCTTTGGATTACTATGTCTGTGGAACAATGCTGCATCTCTATCAGAAACACTAGCCGAAGCCTAAAAACAAGACAGAACTGCAGGAGTGCTTTACGCCATGTTTAGGTAAATGGGGAGGTTGCTCTGCTGAAACTTGCATAACTGGCCAATCTGTGTACCAAAATGATGAATATTGGCCACGCCATCAGAAATTGGTCCTTTAGTAATTGGTTAGAGTTTTATTTAAAAATATCAAAAATTGCCTGAGATATTCAAATTTTTTGCAGGTGTTATAATTTTTTTTACTCACCCTGTATATATATATATATATATATATATATATATATATATATATATATATATATATACGTGACACCCTACAGTACGATAGCGCTTGATGTAGTGTGATACATCACCCGCAAAAACAACACTCGAGCAATTAAGCGCTATCAACAACAGCAGCAGCAACAACAACAACAGCACGCTATCAGTTGTACAACTTTGAACCCTGGCTCGTTTAACCTATCAATCTCGTTCTCTGGTGTAGCGCAATACACACAGTTAACTGAGGATGGAGTGACTTTAGTTTTTAACGATAGTTTATTTGAGCGTTACGCTGTGGTTAAATTGATAATTCAGAGCTAGGGGAACGGTTAGAATTTTTAGAATTCTAGTGAATTAGGGCGTCCCCCCTCTTAGAATTCTGTGCAATTGGGGCGGCCCCCTCTTAGAATTCTGGTGAATTGGGGCGTCCCCTCTGTTTGAATTCTAGGATACGTGTGCGTCCCCTTCTAATTCTGGGCAATAGGGGCTCCCCACTCACAGTTACTTTGTGATTCTCTGGAAGAATAACAACAAATTCACTGCATCAAGTGTTCACAGCAGCCTCTCTGATGTGCGCATGAGGCAGGTTGAGAGATATACAGGCTGTACTACTTTTATACTTACTGCTCTGTGGCTTGTTTATAGGAGCGAGTATACAGTGATACTGTACGTAGTATTCTATGTGAATGTCTATTACTGTACTGTATAGTGAACGTATTATACTACTAAATTATGTATATTACTTTATTATTATTATTATACTATGCATTATAATAAAGGTTTAACGTCCGTTTCCTGCACTACTCAATGCGCTGTGGCTTCTTTATAGGAGCGAGTATGAATTGATACTGTATGTACTGCTGTATGTTTAGCATGACGCAGTAGCCTTCTATGTACTGAATAGTGAATGTATTATACTACTAAATGAAATAATAAATAAGTAGATGAAATAATAAATAATTAAATAATATATAATAATGAAATAATAAATAAGTAGATGAAATAATAAATAATTAAATAATATATAATAATGAAATAATAAATAAGTAGATGAAATAATAAATAATTAAATAATATATAATAATGAAATAATAAATAAGTAGATGAAATAATAAATAATTAAATAATATATAATAATGAAATAATAAATAAGTAGATGAAATAATAAATAATTAAATAATATATAATAATGAAATAATAAATAAGTAGATGAAATAATAAATAATGTTCTGTACATTGTAAGTGACAAATCGTAAGCTTAGGGTTTTTCGGATAATATTCATAATATTCAGCCTCTATTCACTGAAAACACTAGTGGACAGGCATTCTGGATAAACTGTACGAGAGCCACAGCGACTCTACTCATCTACCGCGAGTCTAGACCATTTCAACGGTTGTGGCTATCAACTCCCCTCTATATTTATCATCACTGTAGCAGTAGGCCTACACGTAGAGAGAGAGACTCTGTAAAAATTCCACTCGCTGATCGATTGATTGATTGATCGGTTGATTGTTTGATTGATCGATTTATTGATTGATTGATTATAGTTCATTAATCGATTGAAAGCTATAACGTCATTAGAACATTGTAGAAGCCACGCGAGCTGCCTGTTCTGCAAGCAACAACAACAACAGCAGCAGCAGCAACAACAGCAGTAGAAACAGCAGCAACAACAACAACACAACAACAGACTCTCATCCGTGACGACATCGAGCCTTATCAAGCTGACGAGTTCAACTAATTGAGAGGTTCTAAAGCGGTGCACGTCCACTAATCTTGAACTATTCTGCAGTACAGCCTGGTATGAGCGGTGGAGACAGGGGGGGCGGGGAGGGGGTGTATGATGATATAGAAGAGGGAGAGGGGTGTATGGGAGCTTGTTGTAGACGATGTGGTAGCACATTGGTTAATATACCGCTCTCAGCCCTAGCGGTGCTGGTTCTAATCTCAGTGACGGTCGTAACGTGCTGTGTGTCTGTGTGTCTGGCTGCCTGGCGTGCTAGAGACCTGCTTCTTATGCCTGCCGAGTATGTCTGTCTGTCTGTCTCTCAATGTCTCTCTCTGTCTATCTCTCTCTCTCTCTGTCTCTCCCTTTTTCTCTCCCTCTATCCATATAATTATCTATCTATCTCTCTCTAGAGAAAGAGAGGTAGAGAGTAAGAGAGAGGTAGAGAGAGAGAGAGAGAGAGAGAGAGACAGAGAGAGAGAGAGAGAATGGGAGAGAGAGAGAGAGAGAGAGAGAGAGAGGTAGAGACAGATGAAGAGAGAGGTAGACAGAGAGTATATCTAGGCACACTGTTGTATAGGTTCGGCACGTTTCTACCTGTTTGGCTTGGCTGTTCTCTGGGAACTGTTGTTGTTGCTCTTCTGTTGCTCCTCTTAGCAACAGCAACATCAGAGCAGATAAAGCAACAACAACAACAACAACAACTATCGGAATGGTTGGATGAGAGGAAAGCTCGTGAGCCAATCAAATCCTGTCTGGTGATTATCAATGGAATGGTTAGTCATAGTATGTGGTTATTAGTAATGATGAGTCATAGTCTGTGGTTATTAGTAATGGTGAGTCATTCTCTGTGGTTATTAGTAATGATGAGTCATAGTCTGTGGTTATTAGTAATGATGGGTCATTGTCTGTGGTTATTAGTAGTGATGAGTCATTGTCTGTGGTTATTAGTAATGGTGAGTCATGGTCTTGATTGTCTGACTGATTGATTGATTAATTGATGAGTGATTGATTAACTGACTGTTGGATTGATTAATCGATTGACTGATTGATTGATTAATTGATTAGTGATTGCTTAATTGAAGGATTGTTACCTAGCTTGCTTGACAGATTAGCTGATATCTGAATGATTGATTGATTGATTGACTGCGCAGTCTATTGGACTGCTAGTTATGCTACAGTCTCTATGGCTGCTGATAGCTGTTGGTCTGGGAGTTGTAGTGCTAATGCTACGTAACTGGAATAAAACTCAACTAAACATGGGCTGCATTCGTCTGTCTAACTACGGTATGTATCTAGTAAAACTATTCTAATAGCTAACTACGGTATATATCTAGTAAAACTATTCTAATAGCTAACTACGGTATATATCTAGTAAAACTATTCTAATAGCTAACTACGGTATATATCTAGTAAAACTATTCTAATATCTAACTATGGTATATATATATCTAATAGAACCATTGGACTAGTTAACTACGTATATATATATATATATATATATATATATATATATATATACAGTATATATATATATATACAGTATATATATATACATATATATATATATATATATATATATATATATATATACATGTATATTTATGTATATATATATATTACAAGGTTTAACGTCTTTTATTTTCAGAAGCAGAAGCTGATATCATTAATTTTGAAACGAGAGCTTTTATACATCATTTATGTCTAATATTGTAATTAATGTGTAGGTATGTTATGATTATGTGAATTTACCCAGTAACAGTGATGTGTGAAATGTTATGTGAATAACTATGCAGCAGTATTATGTGCCGTGTTATGTGTTCTATGTGTAGGTTTGCCTGTGACAGCAGGACCAATGTGCGGTAAAGATTTGCAGCTGTTCTATGCCAGGATAGAGGTGAGAGATAAAAAAAGCTAATGTTAACGTCAGTTTCCTCACTCGAAAGCTATGTTAGTGACGGGCGAGCCCAGGATTTGAACCTCACACATACTGATTCGTGGTCTAGTATCTTACCGACATCGCCACTGGCTCCAGCTCGTTACATACAGCAGATAAAATTTAAAAGTACATTTTTCAACGTAGACATATATAAAATATCTTAAATATATAAAGTATATAATGTAAATAAAATAATAATGAAGGTTTAACCTCCGTTTTCTCATACAAGGATGATGTCAGGGACGTCAGGTTATATATGTTTAGGATGAAAACTGTGGTGTATTTGTTATTGCTATTTTATAAGTTGTATTCACCAGAATCTAACTTTAATAAAATTAATTAATATAAGTTAATTACTCTTGTGAGACCTAGCTTGCCTTCGCGCTCTAAGCTATCTAATCGTTCTCTACAGCATGCTGCACCGCAGATCTGGAATTCTCTTCCAACCAATCTTCGCAAGTCTTTGTGATTTGTCTAAATATCGCTCGATGTTGTCATGGACGACAGTAGCACTCCGCGTTGTTTTCATGTTGTCGCGCAGGAAGAAGACCTATTCCTCAAGTTGTTCATCGGTTTCATCGCCTCCACAGTGGTCACTCCAGCCCTGGTGAGTCTCCACACCTCCTGCTGCTGGAGTTATAGCAAAATATACCTTAAAGATTATTGTAATCTCTCTCTATCTCTCTCTCTCTCTCTCTCTCTCTCTCTAAGTGCACTGCCTACTGGCAGGTCCATGGTAAATACCGTCTCCACTATTCTCTATCTTCCGTTTTCCTCTTCAGGTTCACGTACGAGTGGGTCTTTAAGTCATCTATAACATTCTTTTTTCTATACCATTGCATATACCATTCTTGCGATATTCTTGCTGTACTTTTGTCGTATTATTGTCACATTCTATTGGGTAAACAGGATGGTCTGGGTTGTGTGTGCATAATGTGTGTATATTTTGTGATGCTTTATTAGTAAACTGGCTCTATTTTAACTGTGCAATATAGTCACATCAAATACCAATCAACCAATCAATCAACCAACCAACCAATCAATCTATAAATCAAACAATCAGCCAACTAATCAACCAATCAACTAATCAACCAATCAATGAATCAATTATTCAGTAAATTAGTCAATCAATCAATCAATTAATGAATATTTAACGTCTTGTGCCTCACGGTTAGACGGATGAGAGGTCATGCCGCTATCAGTACCCTGCAGGCATGGACGTTAAACTACTTCAATCACTCTTATTTCTACTGCAGAGTTTCTACATGATATACACCACCAGCAACCTAATGAAGCTTGAGGGAATTAGGTCAGGTAAGTCAAAGGTCAAGGACGGTGAGGTCAGACAGAAACAGGTCAAGGACGATTATCGACCTAATAACAAAACAGCTGATGACTCTCTGCAGATGTACAGAACAGAGACTCCGCTCTGATTTGATCACTGGACCTCTGACTGCATTCCCGCACGTGCTAACCAATCTACCAGGGCCGTGAACAACTAGTACCAACAGCGCTCCAATCATACAAATTCGAATCCCAGCCGCGCTGATCTGAGAGTAAAATCTCGGACATTCACTGGACTGGTTATACGGAAAATGGTCTAAATTGCCCAACGGCTTAAGCATATGGTATTAAAAAGTGATAGATATCAACACAGTTGATCATTTCACTATAATGCGAGTTTACTTTTTTACAGTCCTAGATAGCATCGTGAACAACTGCTCGATGTTTGCCAGGCAGTGGTCTAGCCTTCAACAACGGTTGTGGCTGCCTCTACCTGTGTTTATGTTGTACATTTGTGTGCCTCTGCGACTTTTGAATTAACCGCTGTACAGTAATGTTGATATTGATAATGGCTGTAAAGCCCGTGAACTGACGAGTGTAGTGAGACATGTAGCGAGGTGATGGGACCAGCGAGGGGTTCGACTCCCTACACTTCACACTGGCACCCCCATGCCCGTGAAACACGGTAATATTTGTCAGAACTTTAAAAAAATTTCAAAAATCAGTCATTGTATTCTCAACCTTGCCATCATTTCAATTTTAGCAGTTTGAGGAGTTCAAAACCTCGACAAGTATAAAGACGTATCAAACGTTAAATCAAACGTTAACGTTAAACGTTAAGTATCTTTCACCGTCAGTATCGGCGCCTGTAGACGTCATCAGTGACTTCCTGAGCTCAACCACTAACAATCTTACGCACTTTTACTCTTGTCTCGTGTCTATTGAATTGATATACTTGAATATTGTATGTTGGTATATCGTGTGATTATTCTGATTATATATTATTGTACTTATTGTAGTTAAATTATTATAATATTGTACGTTGGTTGCGCTGTTTGACAGCTGATCAGTAGGTGCTGGGTTCAAATCCAATGCCCTACCAGTCAAAACTAATTACGAGTCAGGAAACAGAAGCTAAACCAAGCTTGATCCTTAAACCACGCATGAGTATACAGGCCTACGTATACAGCAGGCCTGCGTCTATTTTAGGCCTGTGCCTAAAGTAGGCCTGCGTCTACAGTAGGCCTACGTCTGCAGTAGGCCTACGCCTACAGTAGGCCGACGCCTACAGTAGCCTAGGCCTACAGTAGCCTAGGCCTACAGTAGCCTAGGCCTACGCCTACAGTTGGCCTAACAGTTATAACTTTTAGACATAGATAGGCTTAGATAATGTGAATGTTTATGGTGTTATATGCAGTAGCTTAGATAACGTCGCTGTGTGTGGGAGCTATATGCAGTAGCTTACATAACGTCGTCAACTCAATAAACCTCACTGTCTAATCTTATTGGTCCATGTAATTGCATAGGCCTGCGTTATAGGCCTACTTGACCTAAATTTGCATAATTTATGCGAATTTAAAGTCTATTACAACGTGACATTCTATCAGGGACGTATGCAGTGATATAAAGAATTCAAGCGTATTGATGATTTGACTGGAGCGCTGCAGCGTATATTAAAAACACATTTCAGAGTTTCTTTTGTTGAGTTTTGACGCCGACATCAGATTACACCTACAAGTTATGTGGAAAGTGAGAAGTGTTCATATCAAGCATTGCCAGCATTGGGGCTTCCATGACGCCCAATGGGGTGACTTGAGTGCTTAGCGTATCTATGGTGCAGTATAGATATGCGGTGTTCATATGGGCGCGGTTCCTGTGCCACATAGTAAGGGGTTCGGCTTGTCCAGTTCACAATATGTTGCGTTGAAACTCGACAAAACCTTATATATCTAATCTATAATCATTTTTGGCTTCTACACTATACAATTGTGAAAGCAAATTTAAGCATAATAGCTATACAAACTACTCTCTTCTGCGACTTTCCGACTTTTCCTTGTATTATAAACGAGGTTTTCTAGGTATTAGGCTATCCTTGATAAGCACCTAACATTCCACGAACACATAACTTATAGTTATAAGTTCACAAGCATATGCTTTTTCATATCCGAGATCTTCGTCGAATACGTCCATATTTGTCACGTGAGACAGCTGCTACAATTGGTGCTGCTCTTGTGCAATCGAAATTGGACTACTGCAATTCCCTGTTTTTAAATCTCCCTGGCTGTGAGATTTATCGGTTCAGAATTCTCTTGCGCGAGAATTTTTTGTAGTCCCAAGTACGCACATGTTACGCCTATTTTAAAGTCTTTGCACTGGCTAAAGATTAAAGAGCGTATCATTTACAAAACAGCTTCGTTAACCTACAAGTCCATCACCATCCCTGGACAAACTTGTATGTCTCACTTGATTAAAGTGATGCAGCCTGCTATTACTCGGTCTTCTAAGTTAATTCCTCTTGTGAGACCTAGCCTACCTTCACGCCCTAAGCTACCTAATCGTTCGTTCCAGCATGTTGCACCGCAGATCTGAAATTCTCTTCCATCCAATCTTCATTTGAAGCACATCAGCCTTTGCTTTCCTAAGAGCAGTTTCATAGGCAGTTGAAGACCTATCTTTTCCATCTCTCTTTTTTATCCAGTGTCCATGAGCAGCGACCTGCGCCTAAACCTCCTTTTCTTTCATTCCCTTTACTTGGGCCTGATTTTCGGGATTTTTTTTCACCATTTTTGGACCTTCTTTTTGCTCGCCGGCTTGATTTTGTCTCAATAGTGCTCGATGTTTTCATTTATGACTGTAGCACTCTAATTGCTGTTATTAACGGGTAACGCTATTCAGACATTCAATAGCGTAGGGGTAACGCTATTGAATGTCTGAATAGCGTTACCCGTTAGCTATTGAATGTCTCAGTAGCGTAGGGGTAACGTCATGAAGTTTTAAATGACAGATCCTGAGGTGAATTGACCTCTCGTGGGTTCGAATCCCAGTCGCGCTGATCTGAGAGTAAAGTCTCGGACATTCACTGGACTGGCTACACGGAAAATAGACTAAATTGCCTAACGGTTTAAACATTTGATATTATAAGTAATAGATATCAACGTAGCTGATCATTTCACTATAATGTGTGTTATTATTATTATGTATTATTTATCTTAGTAAATATTGTATCATGTCTCAACTCATCTAAGTACTGTATCACTTATCAATTCATCTAAGAACTGTATTATGTATCAATTCACCTAAGTACTGTATTATATATTATGTAGACTAGCCCCAGGGGTTTCCAAGCTGACCTACAGCTCGCCACACTTAGTCGTCTGCAAGCAATTAGTCTCCCTGCGATCACGATACATGAGACGCGCTAAGTAGGAATTAGTAGTATCCTTTAGAGTTAGTCTATTTAGGTTTACCACCCAAGGTGGGTCCACACTTGATCCAACGTACCTCGATCAGAAGTTCCCAACTAAAAGACAGAGTAGAGCCGAATAAATAACTCAAACAGAGTCTGCAAAAGTGCAGACTCACACACAGATAAACAGCGGGTAGGGTCTAAGTAGCTTAAACAGACATAAGGCCCCCGTTGTCTGTACACAAGTAGGCCCTACTTTACATAAAATACAATTTCTATCGACACAAATTACTACTACGCTCTCTATAGCACAAATTCCTACACTTTACTTTAACCCATTATTTACCACTGTCCCCATTTGGGGACACTTCATAAAAGGTCATTTTCTGCAAAATTGCTGCTCTAAAATAAGAAAATAGCTACTTTACTCTTATAGTCTTGTTGATGTTCTTGCCGAAAATTCAAAATATTGGCTTTTAAACCGGTTGTGGCTTACAGTAGAGATTCGAAAAATTTGGTATTTTTTACCGATTCACGGTGCCTTAGTTATTTTGGTTGTAAAATCTGTATTTAGTGACACAATTTTTGCAACAAACGATATAATTATTTAGCCATGATTGCTAAGTTATACTGATAAGGTTTTTGAATGAAAGGTGTTTCCAGAAATTTTATATGGCATTTCAAAATTTGCTGTCCCTGTTTGGGGACAGTGGTAAATAACGTTAGAACTTCGCGTCCTTTGGCTGATGTATAGTGCATCTTAACGGATCACATAATTAGCGCTAATTATGATTAATATTCATTAATCCTAATTTCTAACTTGAACTGAACTCTAATTTGATGTTGCTTTTGAATAATTTCAAATGGACCAGTGAATTCAAGGCCAGGTTTGATCATATAATGGAACAGACCAATTTGTAAGCCACTAGGAACAACTACCATACATTTGTTTTGGCATCTGACGAATTGCGAGGTTTCTTTGGAATGCTTTTCTTGTCCGGATACCACTCTCTTCCTCGACCAATACACAGCTGGTCATTGGACGAAGATCTTGGGTTGTCCAGCATTGCCCAAACCGTGAGCAGAATCAGATTTCTGAAGATCAAGAGGTTTCTTCACTTGACCGACAACACTACAGTAAACAGTGAAAGGATGCATAAGTTGAGGAGTCTGATGAATTTATTGAACTAGAAGTTTCGAAAGTGGGGCATCTTTCACGATTCTCTCTCCAATGATGAATCCATGGTGGAATATTTTGGACGCCATCCTTGCAAGCAGTTTATCAAGGGAAAGCTCATACAGCTAGGTTACAAGAACTGGATGCTTTGCGGTTCCTCAGGTTACAGTTTTGCATTTGATACATATTGTGGTAGCATTGAGACCAGAGAGCCAGTTAATAATGTTGTCAATTCAGTGGTTGTCGCGAAACGCTCGGCTTGTACGTGCCCACTTCCCATATCTTTGGGGTCATAGCTTGGTCTTTGACGCCGGTATTGCTCAGCTCCCTCCAACATTAAATGTTTTTGCTGGTTAGGGCCTCCCCATCCACCCACTGAGCTAATGGGGACCTCCGGCGTGCTGTGGTAGTATGGCCTTCGGATATTTGGGTCAGTGGCTTGTGGGTTCCTTGTTATTGAAAGGCCTAGGAACTCGGCCAATTGTGAATGTCCGCTTTCTACTACTGCGCCGAGATCGTCACGATTAAAGGTGGGAATGCTTCTGTCTCCCGCCTGTGCTAGGGCTATGGCCTCTGCCCTAATTGTGGGTTCGTGGGTATTCAGGTCTCGTGCCAGGTCGTCACGGCCCGAATCGGGGATAAGTCCCGCGTTCGACATCGAGGAGGTTCGGGACACTGGCCTACTATCCATGTTCTGGTCGGCCATCTCCCCTTAATCTGTTGTAAAGTGTAAAGACGTAGAATTTATTTGATTGGTTTGATTAGTAATGATTGGGAATTGAATATGGTGATTGGAATTTGTCAAACGAAAAATACACGTCTAACCTAACCCTACTGTTAATGAGTGTGGAGCGTGGTCTGAGACCACACTTGTAAAGGCTAATAATAAGTAAATAGCAGTCCTCCCTATTTGTTTCCTATCTAAATCTCTTTTGTATTTAATGTGTTTCTGTTCACCTTAATAGCGAGACAAAACCCGCCAGCAACTCTTTGAATCCTAATTCAAACAAGACTCACCTGCCTCTGTTGGGATCCTAGGTCATCCAATATCGGGACCAAAACCCGCCTATTGGGCAATTATGTACTTTTCTTTCTCCCTATTCTAACTCTTAATTTGAGAAATGTACCGCTAGCTCTAAATTATACGCCCGCTATAACTACATACATATATATATCTCTATGACTACCTATATATATAACTCTATGAGGGTTGCTTTTTGATGTCCCACCCAGCCAAATTCCACAGCTAAATGCTGTTGTGCCTGTATAGTGCTCGGATTGGCGCAATCTTCCTATCGGCAACTGCTAGCAAGTCACCGTCCAGAAGCTGGCCGCTCGTCACGAAAATACGACACCCCTACTATTAGTGCTGGGGCGCCCTATCCACTGGGTTCCCCAGCACAACCCCCCTTCTGTAACACTGCCTGTTTTAAAACACAGGTCTTTACACAATGGGACCCTTCCCGTTTTACAACTTCTCGGCACAGTCAATGCGACTGTGTTTTAAAGTCGTAAGGCTGCCGAACACTTCTCTACACTCTTAATCGTGTTTCAAAGCTTTATAACAACTACTCTACTTCTCCACACAACGAATTGTGCTTTAAAGCTTTATAGTAGCTACTCTACTTCTCCACACAACGAATTGTGCTTTAAAGTGGTCAGTTAATAATATTCAATCACATCAACTGCGTCTGAACATTATTTCTTCGTGATAAGTGGCTCCAATCACAATCAACTGCGTCTGGACCACGGTTACCGCGAAGTAACCCAAGCGATTTTGCATGGAGAAACACGGCCTTTTATACTAAATTTTAACATGGGATGACTACGAGGCCAATCACGTAACGCCTTACTAAACCCTCGATTTGTATCCCCCCCCCTTCCATTGGTTGAAGGTATGGCCTAAATTACGTTATATTTAATCTGTGTTACCATCCTGGGTATTTTCTTATTCCATCACCTAATTTGTGCTCTTTTCTAATTAAACCTATTGTACGATCTAGCGCGAAAATATACCGCAGTGATAACGTCGTTCTCTCGCTTAAATTCTAGCGACCAATCATCTTTATTTCCTATCGATTCTGAAAACCTTATCGAAATAAACACAAATCTAGATAAAACCGTCTATAACCTCCTATAGCGCTTAACTGACATTTCCTAACATTTAATATAACGCGTTTCTACTATAATGTAAGCCAACTACGTACATTATAGCATTTACAACCAATGCTATCTAATTTTACAAGAATCGCCAACGAATTAGGGTTTTCCTTTAATTACTAACCTAACCTAATCTCTAATATTAATATCTATGTTTATTTTTATATTTTGGAAAAATCCTTAGACTGGCGCTACGTTTAATCTATACTGGTTTGCGGAAGCGTACGAATTTATACTGGTTTAATGCAACAAGCGTAATCAAAGCGAAAGTCCAATTTCGCTACAGTGGTGCACCAGCAAAGTTACGTTCTTGTTGCCATGGATATAAATAAACCTCTTGGATCCAGAGTTGTACTTGGTCTTCTTAACGTTATTGATTCTCCTTCGGATCATGTCGTTTTCTGTGATAACTTTTTCAGCAGTCATGCGCTATTAGCTGAACTGAAGACAAAGGGGATAAGAGCCACAGGTACAGAAGTGAGAACAGAGTTGCCAGGTGTCCATTTCCTTCAAGAAAAGATATGAAGAAAGCACCACGTGGTGAATTTGATTGCCGCTTTGACTTTGACAACTCTATCATGTTTGTCAGATGGATGGACAATAGCGCAGTCACCTATGGAAGCAATTACGATGGCTATGGTCCACCTACGAAAGTAAAGAGCTGGTCTGCCGAGTTGAAGGAGAAAGTTGAAATCAAACAGCCTAAGCTGATTGCATCGTACAATGGTGCAATGGTTGGTGTCGATCTACTCGATCAGACAGAAAAAGCTTATCCTATAGCGATACGTGGAAAGAAATGGTGATGTGTTCCATTCACCCATATGCTCCATGTGTCTATGGTAAACTCATGGCGGTTGCATCAGATGACCAACAACAAGAGCTCAGACCTCGTCTCCTTTGTAATCAGTTACTGGCAGGTATTGACCTACGATGCTTCCCGAAGCCAAGAATACAATCAATGTAGAGAAGTCCTCCAAACGTACCACACTGCCACCATCTTCAGTAAATGATGCCAAGGGTCATTATCCTGAGAAGTTGGAGAAGCAGCTGAGATGTATAGTGTGCCATGCCAAGGCAGCTGAGATGTATAGTCTGCCATGCCAAGGCCCGCTGGAGATGCAAGAAGTGCACACACATGCTATGTATAGACCGATCCTATTTTAAGAACTATCAGACAAACTAGAATAAGAATTTATAGAAGTATTAAGCACATTACACTAGTTTCAGAATGATTTAATTTAAGTTTTGATTTTTAAATTTATAATTAGTGACTCTGTATTGCAGACATGCTGATGTTGTAGAGCAACAGAGCTCAGAACTATCACTTCAGAATTGTACGCTTTGGTCACTGTATTTACCACTGTCCCCAAATGAGGTCACCCCCATATCTGATCACGTGACTGATGAAATATAATTTTTTAAAATTGTTCTTACTTATTTTATATATTTAAGCTATTATACGAAGTTACATGTGGATATCGAGCTGTTTTGATGCCTTGGTAAATAATGGGTTAATTTCCTCTCGACTATTCGACTACTAGGATTCCTTCTAATATAATCTCTAGGTCAGAATATATCGGTGGAACTCTCTTCCCAGTTTGATCATCTACAGATCACTCTCTTCACATCGACTGTTCAATGGACTACAATCAGTTCTACTAAACGAATTCTTCAAATTACTCTTGAATTCGGCTACAACTGAGGTTCTTCAAATCTCCTAAATCTCTTTTCAACGTGGCACATTTTTCGTCCTTACTGTCACTCTTCCACCTGTTCAAATCCTTACTTTACTAATACAGCAGTATTATTAAATACTTTACATGAAATACAAATACCATAAATCATATACAAAATATATCGAATCAGGCTTGCACAGATATGTTGAAGTATATTCTGAATAAAAAAGTCTTAGGACTGAAGAAAGTCTATTTGTATTTGGTTGAACTGGGATTTAAGGGAAGATGATGATGATGATGATGATGATGATGATGATGATGTAATATGTAAGTGTATGATTTTTTAGCTTAGTGTTTGAAATAAGGGTCTATATACTAAAATTGGCGACAATAAGATGGAGTATAATGACGAAGGAGAGGACGAGTTGGTGACACTCTGTGGGTTGATGAGATGGAAGCCACAGCAGAGCTTGACAAGTTATTTGAAGACGGTAATGTAATATTACTAATATATATATATATATATATATATATATATATATATATATATATATATATACTGCATAATATACAGTATACATGTATAAATGTATATACTTATACAATCTGTGAACTATAAAACTATATGAATATGTAGGCCCATAGCCTAGTAATATTCAATCGAGATTCATCGTTATTGTACTTAAATTAATTTGAAATTTAAGTTAATCAATCCTTTAAGGATCTACGTGGCCTACTTAGGCTTATGTAATTTCTCTCGTGATGGGGACACTTTTGTCTGCTGTTACTACTACTATATAGGCTACGCTATGAACAATTAGAGGCCTCAATAGGTATTGTCAGTACATTGCGTAACTTAGGCGACGATGATAATATTATTTCTCTCAAACTGATTGATGTATTAATAATTAGTATTATTAATACATAGCAAACTAGATTTTTCATATAAATCTGTTACAGACATCATTGAATTCGATTTAATTTAATGATTGTCGGTCAATATATTAATTGATTGATTTAATTGACTGATTTTATTATACATGTATTTGATGAGTGACTGATACATTAATTTGATTGATTGATTGATTGATTATAAGAAATTAACGGAAGTACTCTAACCATCCCTCAATTCTTAGAGCTTGTCGCGGATCCCGTATTGACATACGAAAGGCCAAGCGCCCACACAACGGTTGATCAAGATTACTCGCTGCTGTCTCACCACTCTCTTCTAAATACTTATCGAGATATATCAGCCGAAGAAATTGGACGTGCTTTGCGTATCTCACGCTATTATTATACGCCGGCAAGGGATTATCTGGTGGAGCTGAGGGCTCGCAGAGGTACGTGTGCTACTATGAAAAGATTAAAGCTGGTAAAGCTAAGGTTAACGTCAGTTTCCTCACTCGAAAGCATGTCAGTGACGGGCGAGCACAGGATTTGAACCCGCATCAACTGATCCGCGGTCGAGTATCTTACCGACTTCGCCACTGGCTGGAGCCAGTGGCGAAGATTCAGAGTTATATGCCACCTAAGCGCGCTAGCAAATGCATCCATCTAAGAGAAGCTAAGAGAGATCTAAAGCAGTGCGGTCAATTAGTCAGAAAGAGAAGATGATGGACATAAGAAGGAAATACATGTAGATGACAACGGGATGAGGGTTAATGTAGTGCTGCCATTTTCCTGCCCTGTAGGAATTTTTCATATTTTCCTGCTTTCTATCTTTCTCGTATTTTGTTTTTGCTTGAATTAAAGTAGGCTATATTACTAAAAGTTATATCTAATGCTAATGTTTTATTACGAGACGCAATAAATAGAAGTAAATAGAAATTTAGTTCTGTGGCAAATTGTACTTTTGTTGAGTGAATCCTATTAGGCTATCTGGTAGCCTAACCATATTCTAATTTAATTTAACTAATTTTATATTTATTTTATATTTCAATTTAATTAATTCCATTTAAAAAATTTTATCTGTACCGTACAGCTCACTTCTGAAACTAAATGTTCTTCATGTGTTAATTTTTTATTTTATTGACTTTCATGGATTAAAATTATGCTCCTTCATCTTTCTCAAGATGAAGGCGCCACAAGCCTCGAAGTGCCAAAGAACCTGCTTGATGAGGACAACCTGCCATATAGCCGCCGATTCACACTGGAGCAGTACTATTACGAGAATCGTGCCGATATAAAAAGGTAACAACTTCAATTGCTATTTATTAATTTATTAATTTCAAACCACTACACTTTAAAAAATAACCCAACAATAGACGATGGTCTATTGTTGGGTTATTTTTTGGGTTATCGCTCTCACCCTCCTCGCTTCATGTAATGATGGTACAACAACGCTGAGACTTGTCTACACAAGTTTGAGCAAAGGTTTCACGGCGCTAAGCCCATGAAAAGTCCATTTTAATCAGGATCACACGTTCATACAATGGTCTAGCCACTCGTCAAGTCCATTGCAATCAGGGCTGGGAGGAGGTGGTGGGTTTAGGTTGAGGTGGGGGGGAGTATTCACGTATGTAGCACTGCGGCCACCCCTCCTTCACTCTTCTCTCCTTCCTCTCTGCCCTGTCTCTGTCCAGAAACCTCCTCCCCCTCGTCTCCTTAGAGACCTTGTCTATCTGGTCGTCTATCTTCTGGATGAAGAACTTTATGTCGTCGTTCTCCAGGTACTTGTACACGTTCTTCGTGTCCTTACCGATCTCTATCATCATGTTACCTGTCTCAGGGTTCTGCAGCAGTCAATCAATCAATGAAACAATCAGCTAATCAACCAAGTTAGAGAAGACTGAGATATAAGATGTTGAGACATAAGATGTTGATGATTTGATAACAAATTCAGATATAGAGATGAAAGGAAGGTTGAGGATAGAATTGGTTGGAAGAGTTATATGCCGCGGACCTGCCGTTAGGCAGTGCGCTAGAGAGAAAAACTTGGCTAACTCCATTCTAGAGACTGACTGAATGAATGAATGAATTAATGAATTAATCAGTGAATGAATTAATCGATAATCAATCAATCTACAAGAATCTTTAGACCAGTATTCTAGATTCTGTACTGTTTTCCGATTTTGACTTGTTTGATTTCTGCTTGTTGTCTTACATTAGGTTCAGTAGTGCTCGATGTTGTTAACAACGTTTTAACATTCCAATCTTTGTTGTTGTTGTTAACAACCCTTTTCCTTACTGCAAGGAAATCAATGAACTACTCAGACTGATTCAATAGCTGACAGAGAACAAGAATCAGTAGTCAGCTGACAGAGAACAAGAATCAGTAGTCAGCTGACAGAGAACAAGAATCAGTAGTCAGCTGACAGATAACAAGAATCAGTAGTCAGCTGACAGAGAACAAGAATCAGTAGTCAACTGACAGAGAACAAGGATCAGCAGTCATCTGACAGAGAACAAGAATCAGCAGTCATCTGACAGAGAACAAGAATCAGCAGTCATCTGACAGATAAAAGCTTTGGTCAGGACCTGAAATCTCTTCAGTATCTCCTCGTCCTGCAGTATGCTCGTCAGTTCTGGCATATTGCCAATAACGTGGTCCTTGAAGTTCTCCTTGAACAACGGGTCGTCAGGCTGAATGTCCTCCGGCTCTGTTATCAATCAATCAATCAATCAATCATTTAATTTAATGACTAATTAGTTACATCACCTAGTTAATTAAATTAATTTTATTAATAATTATATCTAATTAGCAATTATAAATTTATTCACATATTTATCAGCCACATAGAGTTCTGAGTAAGTGACTCGTATGTGCCTCTGCTGACTCGTGGTTGAATAGGTAGCACACACGCTGGCAAGCAAGAGGTCTGGGTTCAAAACCGCAGTTAAACACAAAACACAGCGGCACACTGGGTTAGGAAGCACAGATGCTTGTTTAAAGCCTATTTCCGCCTTCCTCTCCATGGCTGTTAGTAATCGTTGCCTTTTGATGGCGCATCAATTGCAGCCGGCGCGGATTTAAGAATAACCTTCCATCACACTGGGATTTTTCCTTCAAAGCTGTCAACAGTCAGTCTTTCAAGGTGGTCACCCACAAAGTACTAACTGAGGTCGATGTAGCTTAACCTCGATTATAGACGCGCAACTAAACCAAGTGCGCTAAATACCGCCGTCTAGTATTTGAGGCATAAACTAAACGCAGTGCTACCACAACCAACAACAAACATGTGTGAGCTATTAATAATTAAATAAATCAATAAAAATTAACTGATTGATTTGATAGAAAGACCTGGTTAATTACTGATATCCTTAGCTACAGATGTACAAACGCTAACTATGTAATTATACCTTTTGAATATTGGAAAAAGTTAAAAATTCCACTATTTAACTTCCAATATATATATTTTTTTTTCATTTACTTTTGAAAATTTTATATTAATATTATATCTTAATATTTATATGAATATATAACAAATAAAACTTGTAGAACAACTATAACTTGTAGAACAGATAGAACAAAAAGAACAAATATGATTTTCTCAAGAACAAAACTCACTCAGCCTTGGTGCATTCATTATTATATCTGTAGGTTCGTTGGAGAAATGACATCCAACGCGGAAATAATATCTTGTCTTAACGATGTCATTCTTATTCGGTTTCTGCTCTTCTTTCTTCTTTTCCTCCGTTTTCTTTTCACTTCTGGGCATCTTGTATTATTTATAATTACCAGTATAGAAATAACTGAAAGAAATAAAAAATGCCACTAGAGTTGTAAAACATTTGTAGATTAGAATTGATTTGAGATTTTCTGGCTGGAGCCAGAGGAGGTGTCAGTAGGATATTCGATCGCGGATCAGTAGGGGCCTATGTGCGGAGTTCACATCTTGGGCTCGCCCGTTACTGACATCGCTATCAAGTTAGAAAACTGACGCTAATCTTAGCTTTATCAGCTGTTTTTTTCTATACTGTGACTACGTCCCTGACATACTCCTTAAACGTAAACGGACGTTAGACATTTATTATTATAATTTTTATTATTTTTGTTTTCCACCTTAAAACATTCGTCATCCTTTCAGCATTACAGACACCTTTAATCGTTTAAGATTAATTCAACTTTAATCGACATGCAGTTTACAGTGGATATCTTCTTCATTGGCCCGGACACAACACGGATTCCTTCAGCTTCACGGATACCTTTAATCGTTCAGGCCCCAATTTAGCATCAAACATCCTAGCCATTGACATCGATTTTTGCAACAATTTAAGATTAACTAATGCTATTAATATCCATTAAGTACAGAAAACGTTATATTGGTACGAACCCGATGTCGTAAAAACAAAAAAGACAATATAATCTATCCAAATAAAGAATTAAAAATAAAGTAAAAATAATAACACAATTGTTTACTTTCACTTTGATGGGAATTCCTCAAGAACTGGGAATAAGAACTTTTTAAATAACAAGGAAAAAAATTTGAGTCAATAGTTAAATTATAATTAAAATTTAATTAACTACTTATCAAGGTTTGTAATATTTTCCTTTACAGTTTTTGTATGTTGAGATATGAAGTTACGACTAGACTGCTATTACAAGTCTTCTAGACTTCCTAAACCAGTATAATTAAATTAAGTTAATATGTTGCGGCGGAAGATCTTTCTTTAGTCCAAATTCGCGAATCTATTGGTAACTGTTTGTAAACAATATATCATGAACAACCAATTTTTATCTTTAATGATTTTTTATGTTTTCAGATTCTACCTGACAGCATCCGCTGTATGTCTAGATATCACACAGCCTATTGTATGACATCGTTGTAATGGCGGCGTTAGAAATGAACTACATTTATTGCTTGAAGGTAACAATGCTAATCAGCAATTTAATTCGTACCTTGACCTTTATATTTGTACGCATTAGTTACGCTGTCCTGATAGTAGTTTGGATTATCTGCTGTGGTTATACAAAAGTCCAAATACCTGGCCAGGCATTTGCTTGCATAGCAACTATTGCATTGAACAAGTTAAAATGTCTGCTATTAAACATTTGTTAACGCGTCTATTTCGGCCAATGTATGTCCCCCCTTTGATAAAATCTCGAACATATTCAGGTGATCTTTAATATTATTTAATTGCTACGATTAATGTGCTGCCTAAATTTTTCTTTAAGTTATTTTATTGCTTGTTAAACTTGATTCATTAATTGTCTTGATTTAAATTCATGCATTTTCAATTATAAATAAATAAATGGAGCAAGATATATCTTCTTAGCTGATTGAACAAACATCTTTATTCAGACGTTTAATTATATTATATAATATAATTAAACAATTAAATATAGCATAATGGTGTCTGTCTGAACCGGTGTACTATCAGTATTTGTTTGACAGCAGATCAGTAGGTGCAGGGTTCAAATCAAAAGCTCTCCCTGTCACTGAAATGCTAACGAATGCAGGAAGCCGATATTAAACTTTGCTTAAGTCTTTTTAGCCATCTTATGTTTGATAGTGCACTAATGCAGAGAGTTTTAATATGTCTCTCTGTCTATAATAATTATTAACGGCTGATTTATAAGTTATTGTTGATAGTAGTCTTTTTATCAATTTATTAATTATGAGATTGATTTATTTCAGCCGGTGCCACAGAGTTTGATTGGCAAGATCCGCTAAGATTTGGGTCACAGCTGCAGGAGCATGAGCTGATTATAAGGGATCAGTTTAATAATTACTGCCAGAGTAAGCTCATGCCCCGGATCAAGCTGGCATTCCGCAATGAAGGTATGTTTGAATCACATTTGTGGAGATGAAAAGTTTATATAGGCTTGTATATTTTTATTTTATTTTTGTATATCTTTTGTATATACTTGAATTTACCTGAATTTACCAGAACTGCTACCATCTTACGTTATTCAATCTTTAGTCACAATTAGGTAGCAGGAACAAGGGAAGAAAGCCAAGGGCTTATTTTAATCTCCAAAACTTAAATGTTATAAAATTTTAAGTTTATTGTGTACTGTATATTAAGTGGTTATTGTTAATAGTTAATTTGTTCTGTTGAGTTTGTTGGATTGAATTAAAAAATATTTCCTGTGATTTGTTTTTCTTGTATTACAACTGATACTGTACTAGTGGCTTAATTGATCTCATTAACATGTTAATTTAAAATTTTAAGAATAACAAATTGATTGATTGCTTAGTTGACTGATTGATTGATTGATTGATTGACTGATTGATTGATTAGATAGAGCTAGGAGTCAGATTGATGTTTTGAGATTTCTCCAAATAGGCTAATGGTATGATTGATTGATTCATTGATTTATTTCACAATTCATTCATTCGTTAATTGATTGATTGATTGATTGGCAGTGTTTGATAGGGAGATCTACAGGGAGTTGGGTGCTATAGGGGCACTGGGGTGCCTCATAAAGGGGTATGGGTGCTCAGGTACAGGATTTGTGGCTTATGGTCTCCTCGCTAAAGAGATTGAGAGGTACATTTTCTTCTACCACTCACTAGGATCTCACGCTTTCTCTTCAACAGTTGACTACTCATTACACGACTGGTTTACCGGTAACTGACTGGTTTACCATTTACCTTTACCTGACCCGTTTACCATTTAACATTACCTGACCGGTATACCAGACTTGTCAAACCGGTTTATTAAGAGTTGTGGTTAAACAACTAAACGATTAAACTACTGTATAGATTTTCTAAACCGGGTACTGTGTGAGTTTTAAGTAAAACAAACAGCTGGTAAAGCTAGGTTTAACGTCAGTTTCCTCACTCGTAAGCGATGTCAGTGATGTAAGTATTAGGTATAAAATGTCTCTTGCTGATTATTTGATTGATTCATTGATTGAAATTAATCAGTTTGTCATATGATATATCTGATACATTAATTGATCAACTTATTGATTGATAGATAGATTGATTGATTGACACAGGATAGACAGTAGCTACAGATCTGCTCTCAGCGTTCAAGCCTCTCTCGTCATGCACTCTATTTACTCATACGATTGATTGATAGATAGATTGATTGATTGATTGATTGATTGATTGATTGATTGATTGATTGACACAGGGTAGACAGCAGCTATAGATCAGCACTCAGCGTTCAAGCCTCTCTCGTCATGCACTCTATTTACTCGTATGGTTCTGAGGCGCACAGAGAAAAATACCTGCCTAGAATGGGTGAGTCACTTGAGTGATTGATTGATTGATTGATTGATTGATTGATGGAATGTTTGAAGGAGTCACTTGTTCATCAACTGAGAGATTGATTTATTGATTGATGGATTGATTGAAGACTGCTGGAATCATTGATGGTTTGATTGATTGTATTGTAGTTCAGTGTTCTTGATATATTCATTGGAAAGTCGTGATATATTTACTGTTGTCTCTTGTGTAAGAATTGTTCCTTCTAATTTCGAAGACTTTGTTGAGAATTCCTTAAGAAGTATTGGTGTTGTTGCTGTGTATATATCTTATCTGCAAATTCTGTCTTTATTTGTTGATCTTGTGTATGGCATTATGTGCATCTAAGGCAGTTTTATGTCTAGACTATGCATTTTATTTTAAATTGCCTCAGATTAATTTTTATTGTCTATTATTTATAATTGGTTTTTAATAAGCTTAAGTAAAAACTCAGTTTCAGAACCACTAGCTAATATTAAACCTGAGCAATATTGCAACTGAGTACAGGAATTCTATTGGTTAGTATTTTTATCTTTCACAGCAACGGGAGATGTAATTGGTGCATTCAGCCTGACTGAGCCCAACCACGGAAGTGACCCCGGATCTATGGAGACTAAAGCTGTATACAACTCCCACAACAAAACGTACACACTGAATGGCACAAAGTCCTGGTAGGTCTGAAAAAAGGAAATAAAAAAATTTGTTATAGGTCCCCTATAAAAATAGTAATGGCTATTTATCCAAACCCTATGGCAATAGTAATTGCTTGTCAGTCATTGCTTTGAGATATAAGTGTGATATAAAATTACTTTTTTGCTATTGAGTGATATTTATATTTTACACATTACTTGTTCTTATTCACTTGATAACATTGTAATGTTGTCTTTTATATTTATCTACCATTGAATTGGTGAAATAATAAATAAATAAATAAAATTAATTACAGATGAATGTATTTTAGGATAACTAACGCCCCTATAGCCGATGTCTTCGTCATATGGGCGCGCGCTGATGACGTGGCGGGGAAGGTGAGAGGGTTTTTGGTGGAGAAGGGTACGCAGGGTCTGAGCACGTCTGAGATCAAGGGAAAGTTTGCTATCAGAGCGAGCGTGACGGGACAGGTGGCGCTAGAGGACGTGGTAGTGCCTGCCGAGAATCTACTGCCCCGCGCCATGGGCCTCGCTGTACGTATTCTGTACTATAGGCCTCGCTGTACTTATTCTGTAGGCCTCGCTGTACGTATTCTGTAGGCCTCACTGTACGTATTCTGTATCATAGGCCTCGCTGTACGTATTCTGTATCATAGGCCTCGCTGTATGTATTCTGTATCATAGGCCTCACTGTATGTATTGTGTATCATAGGCCTCGCTGTACGTATTCTGTAGGCCTTGCTGTAAGTATTCTGTATCATAGGCCTTACTGTATGTATTCTGTATCATAGGCCTCACTGTATGTATTCTGTATCATAGGCCTCGCTGTAAGTATTCTGAATCATAGGCCTCACTGTACGTATATGTATTATAGGCCTCGCTGTACGTATTCTGTAGGCCTCGCTGTACGTATTCTATAGGCCTCGCTGTACGTATTCTGTACTGTAAGCCTCGATGTACGTATTCTGTACCGTGCTGCTCGCTGTATGTACGCTGCTCTGTTATAGGATTCTGTGTACTATTAAATCTCTGCTGAACTTGATGATATTTCATATGTGGAATTGATAGGCTGCTATATGAAGATCAATAGTATCTAATCTATATTGATTGAATTGTTGACTGATTGATTGATTGACTGATTGATTGATTGATTGATTGATTGATTGATTGATTGATTGATTGCAGGGCCCGTTTGGTTGTTTGAACAACGCTAGGTACGGCATATCCTGGGGAGCCCTGGGCTCAGCTGAGTTCTGTCTACACACAGCTAGACAGTATGCACTGGACAGGTGAGTGTACACACACATACACACTCACATACATACATACATACACACAGCTTGACAGTATGCACTAGATAGGTGAGTGCACACATATACATACATACATACATACATACACACAGCTAGACAGTATGCACTAGATAGATAAATCAGCTGATACAGAAGAAGCTGATATGAGCACTGAGGTAGTTTATCGTTGTTATTGTAGGAGACAGTTTGGTAGACCTATAGCGAGCAATCAGCTGATACAGAGGAAGCTGATATGAGCACTGAGGTAGTTTATCGTTGTTATTGTAGGAGACAGTTTGGTAGACCTATAGCGAGCAATCAGCTGATACAGAGGAAGCTGATATGAGCACTGAGGTAGTTTATCGTTGTTATTGTAGGAGACAGTTTGGTAGACCTATAGCGAGCAATCAGCTGATACAGAAGAAGCTGGCTGATATGATGACTGAGATAGCACTGGCGCAACAAGCTTGTCTGCGTGTGGGGCGTCTAAGAGACCAGGGCCAGTATGTCTGCCTCCACCTCTCTCTGTCCTACTCTCTGTCTGTCTGCCTCCTGCTCTCTCTGTCCTACTCTCTGTATGTCTGCCTCCACCTCTCTCTGTCCTACTCACTGTCTGTCTGCCTCCACCTCTCTCTGTCTTACTCTCTATCTGTCTGCCTCCACACTCTGTGCTATTCTCTATCTGTCTGCCTCCACCTCTCTCTGTCCTACTCTCTATCTGTCTGCCTCCACCTCTCTCTGTCCTACTCTCTGTCTGTCTCCCTCCGCCTCTCTCTCTGTCCTACTCTCTATCTGTCTGCCTCCACCTCTCTCTGTCCTACTCTCTATCTGTCTGCATCTGTCTGGAATTCATTTTTTTAGTATTTTTGTATCATTTATTTGCAGCACAGACTATATAAAGAATAGGAACATGGCGTGTAGTTAGATAAACAATCTAACTACATTATAATTGTCTATGATCTTTGTCTCTCTGTTGGGTTGATTTGTTTGTGGCTGAGTGAAGAGCATGTCTATGATCTTGCAGATATGGACATGTCACTGACATACACGCAGGCTCGCTCATCAATGACATCGCTTTCGAGTGAGGAAACTGACGTTAAAACATTAGCTCTACCAGCTTTAAAAGAGATAGAGATTTAATAATTCTCTCTCTTTCTCACGCTCACTGTCTCTCTCTCTCTCACTCTCTCTCTCTCTCTCTCTCTCTCTCTGATTTTATATGGTAGGACAATTTAAAAACAAAAATGTAACATGCGAAGAAGTGGTCATGTAGTAACTGAAATAACTGTACAAGTATGTGTATAACACAGCAGTGCCTGATATGTATATATATATATATATATATATATATATATATGATATCTATGTGTGCAGCACAGTGCCTGAGATGATCTCGCTGATAAAGAGGAACAGCGCAGGTAAGGCGCTGGAGATAGCGAGAGCCGCTAGAGACGTGCTGGGAGGTAACGGTATTGTGGACGAGTACCACGTGATACGTCACGTGCTCAACATGGAGGCCGTCAACACTTACGAGGGCACCCACGACATTCACTCCCTGCTCCTAGGCCGTGCCATCACAGGCCTACAGGCCTTCAACTAGCTGTTCCTAGGCCGTGCCGTCACAGGCCTACGGGCCTTAAACTAGCTGCTCATAGGCCGTGCCGTCACAGGCCTACAGGCCTTCAACTAGCTGCTCCTAGGCCGTGCCGTCACAGGCCTACAGGCCTTCAACTAGCTGCTCCTAGGCCGTGCAGTCACAGGCCTACAGGTCTTCAACTAACTGCTCATAGGCCTACAGGCCTTCAACTAGCTAATGCTAGGCCGTGCCGTCACAGGCCTATAGGCCTTCAACTAACTGCTCATAGGCCTACAGGCCTTCAACTAGCTGCTGCTGGGCCGTGCCGTCACAGGCCTACGGGCCTTCAACTAACTGCTCATAGGCCTACAGGCCTTCAACTAACTGCTCATAGGCCTACAGGCCATCTCTACTGCCGGCTCGTATTATTGTTGTTGCTTTATCATGCGTTGGAAAGTGATGCCACCTTATGCACCCTTCTCCTGCATTTCTTCGGCATAAGTTTGTGCACGCACACGCTTGCACACACTGTGGATATCAAGTGCCTCTCTAGACTGTAGTTGTATTTAAATCAATCGATAGAGCTATCATTTTAGGCCCTACATTCATGTCAATTTTATTATTTATTTAACTCGGAACGCTCGGAACTTCTGGTGTATTAATTGTGAAGTAAAATTAAAATTCTTCATTCTGCTATCTCTTTTTTATAGTTATATCAAATTTCAGATTCTACAGGTAGATATTCAAAACTTTCTGAGATTTACATCTTTCGCTATCTTGATGAAGCGATTAATATGTTTATCATTAGTAATTGGAATGTCTAAATAGCGTAGGGGTAACGTCATGAAGTTTTGAATGGCAGATCCTGCTGTGAATTGAACCCTCTTGGGTTCGAATCCCAGCCGCGCTTATGTGAGAGTAATATCTCGGACATTCACTGGACTGGTTATACGGAAAATTATCTAAATTGCCTAACGATTTAAACATGTGGTATTAAAGGTGATGGATATCAACATAGTTGATAATTTCATTATAATGCGTGTTTACTTTAACCCATCTCAACGTCCCGGTATACCTCATTTATAATAATAACAATAAGAACAACAATTAAAGTGCTACAGTCATCAATGAGTGAAAATGACAACATCGAGCACTATTGAGACAAAATCAGACCGGCGAGCAAAAAGAAAGAAAATGTATTATAATCGCATGAACCTACTTTATGGTCTTGATGTGCACAATTTTTTGACCAACTTCGGCTATTCGGTTTGCCTTTGGTTTGCTAGTGCCCGATATTGCTTAAGAGAACAGCACTACTTTAATTTTTGTTTGATTGGGAATGCTTGCTCGCAATACATTCTAAAGTGGTATATTAATTAACAAAAATCTTTAAAATAACTTAGAATAAATTGTTTTTCTTTATTCTATATTAATTAATTACCTTCATTAGATGACTGTGAAATCGACATTTTATCTTGGAGACGCTATTATACATGTAGTTAATGTTCACAGCACATCTCTTAAAATACTTTACTAATTTCAAATTGCTTTTATACTAAGTCAAAAGGGGCATTAACTTTAGTATTGAAAAGATTAAACTCGTTCATTGAAAAGAAGAATCCAAATACGGAAAGTCAGATAAAGAAGAACAAAGTAACACTTGTTTGTAAACAAATAGAACATGTGAAAATGTTTTTAATTTTTATTTGATCAAATTTTATAACTCCTTAATATAATTAGAATTAGACCTTTGTATTATTTATAATTACTGACTGAAGTTTTACAAATACTTTGAAACTGAATTTGAATCTTAAAGCAATATATTGGGCATTCGATTAGGTTGAATATTAATAATATTAGTGGATTATGGATTTTATCTTATGTTTTTATACCTTTTAACTGGCAGTTTTTAAGTGATGATATAATGAGTGAATTGCAGTTCATTTCGTTGCTTTCCTAAATATCTGAATTTATACTTTGTAACAGTTGCTTTAAAATTATGTTATTTTTAGTTTTAGGATATTTTTAAATTAAAATCAATATAAAATGGTACGAGGAAAGAAGCGCAAGGCGTCATTTGACGGTGCACGGCATGCTGGGAATATAAAGCAGATGAAGCTGGACATCGACAAAGCGCTATCTGGTGAGCTGGGCTCATCGCCAGGGCGCTGGAAGAGCTCCCATTACGGTAAGAGGGGTGGAGAGAGCGGGGAGGGTAAGAAAGGCTTCGTCGTGAGAGTTCAGTCACGCAAAGAACTGAGAAAAGAGACAAGAAAACTGAAGAAGATGAGGATGCTGGCATTTGCTCAGCACAAGAAGGTATATAGATCTATTTAATGAGTCCTTGATGATGTCATGGTCTGCAGTAGCAATAAAATTAGTAATTCTTCTTCTTCTTCTAGTCCATTGCCTAACGGCAGGCCCATGGCATATAACTCTTCCAACCAATTCTATCCTCAGTCTTCTTTTTCATCTCTATGTGTGTATTTATTATCAAATCATACAACATCCCATGTCTTGGTCTTCCTCTAACTCTATTGCCATGCATTCTTCCTTCTATTACATCCTTTAGCCACTCCCCCACCCCCTTCTTAAAATATGTCCAATCCAGCTTTTCTTTCTATTAATTAGTCAATTTGTAAATATTCCTATTATTTTTAGTTCTTCCAGGAATAATACATTTAATTTGTTAATTCACATGGCATGTTGTTGTTGTTTTTATTCTGTTGTCATTATATTGTAAATTTTATTAAAGTTACAGCACCATTGTTGTTGTTGCTGTTGCTTTCTAGCTGCCAACCCTGGAGTCGCAGGCGGCCGAGAGAAGAGAGAAGGAAGAGGCTGAGAAAAAGAAAGTGAGAGAGGTGAAGAACAAACAGAGAAAAAGAGCGGAGAAGAAACGAAAGAACGAGAGACAGAAAGAAGTCAGATTTAAGTCTATTATAGATTTTTGTTGTCAGAATAACTAAAGTTTTTTAACAGAACAGATAATATATAAATTATAATTTGACAGAACTGAATTAAGCAACCGCAGATAGTCTTGCATCACTTTTTTTTTTTTTTTCAAATCTTTCTTTGTAACTCACCAGAGGTACAGTGTAATAGATTTAGTTTATTGTTTATTCACCAGAGGTACGTTGTAACATATTTATTGTTTGTTCACCAAGGGTGCTTTGCAACAGATTTACTGTTTGTTCATCAGAGGTACGTTATAATGGATTTAGTTTGATGTTTATTCACTAGAGGTACGTTGTAATAGATTTACTGTTTGTTTATCAGTGGTACGTTATAATAGATTTAGTTTACTGTTTGTTCAGCAGATGTATGTTATAATAGATTTAGTTTACTGTTTGTTCAGCAGAGGTACGTTGTAACAGATTCAATTTACTGTTTATTCACCAGAGGTACTGTGTAACAGATTTACTGTTTATTCACTAGAGGGCTGATGAGGAGCGACAGAAGATGGTGGATGCTAACAAGGAGGACCTGAAGGCTCTGCGGCTGCTGGAGAAGAAACTGAAGATCAAGTCCCACAAAGCTCTACCGGCGGCCTTTGAGAAAGATGGACTCTCCTGTATCCTTGACAATATCGTGCACTATATTAGGACAGTGTAAGATATAGATATAGGCAGAGCAGTAGGGCTGGAGCCATTGGCGACGTCGATAAGATACTCGACCGCGGACCAGTATGTGCGGGGTTCAAATCCTGGACTCGCCCGTCACTGACATCACTTTCGAGTGACAAAAGTGACATTAACCTTAGCTTTAACTTTTTTTAGCCCCATTATCCAAATATTCTCAGTCTCTAAATGTGACTAATTTAGTGACATGAATGTGTATATAATTTGTAATTTTCTTAATTAAATGATATATCAATGCTGACATTAATTATATATGTATATTTCTTGTAGAATTTGTATGGATTTATTTCATTATTTTTAAACTTTTATTAGTTGCTCCATATTTTATTAAGAGAAAACGTTGCTAGTTGATTGATTTACTGAACTACTTGCTGATTATTTAATTGATTGAGCTGCTGATTGATTGATCTTAACTCTTTGATCAGTTCTGCTGGAGCCACTGAGTGAGGCAGAGAAGAACGGAGAGTATGATGAGAAGTCCGTGTGGGAACAAGAACTGCTAGGTGAGTCTGCTTGTTTCTCTCTGTCTCACTCTCAATGTCTGTGTCTCTGTGTCTACTTGTTTCTCTCTGTCTCACTCTCTCTGTCTCTATGTCTACCTCTTTCTCTCTGTCTCACTCTCTATGTCTACTTGTACCTCTCAGTCCTTTTCAGTCTCTATCTGTCTTATACAATCTCTCTGCTTGACCCTTTAGATCTGCTCGTATGTCTCTGTGTCTCTTTTTCTGCCTGTCTGTATGCCCATTGGATCTGCTTATCTCTATCTCTTACTTCGTTAAACTTCTCTCTCCCTCTCTCTCTCATCCTTTTTAAATCTGTCTCAACGTCCTGATTCTGCCTTTATCTGAGTTTCATCGTTGCCCTATTCATCTCTCTCTGCACTCTGTTAGCTGCACTCTGTTGTTTTGTAGGCATTGAGTCAGATACAAAGAAGATGAACAAGAAGATAAAAGGAAGCTCTTCTGCAACTGAAGACAGTTTAGATGATGATGATGACGATGGTGATAATGATGAGGATGATGACGATGATATTGATGATGATGATAATGATGATGATGATGGGATGGACTTTGGTGATAATGAGGAACTTGGAACTGATGATGATGATGACGAAGCTGATGATGATGATGACGAAGCTGATGAAGACGATGATGATGACGATGACGAAAGTGAGTTTAACTTTGAAAATGATGCCACTGATAATTCTGATATAAATTCAAGCGATGACGAACAAGAACAAGACTACACTGAGGAAATAGATGAAGATGATGACGGTGACGATTGGACGGAGGTTAAGAAAAAGAAGAAGAAATCACCTTTGGGTAACTCCTCCCTCTCGACCTCTGACCACGCCCCCTCCTCTCTAGCCACGCCCACCACTACACCTCTCCAGTCGATCCTGAAGAACCGACAATCCACCGCTGAGTCACATGGCAAAACTGTCACCTTCTCCATCGACAACAGCAACAAGGAGGCGATTGAGCAAACGATGGAAGAAAAAAAGTTGAACAAAGAGAAGAAGGGAAAATTTTCAGAGAAAGAGGAAGATGTAGGCGAGAAGGCAGGAGAGAAGAAGGAAGGACTGAGGGGAAGTGAGGTGGTACAGGACACGGTGGAGTCAGGTAGGGAAGGAGGGGGGGCTGGAAAGAGCTCGAAGGCTGTGCTGGAAGAACTCTCAGGGGTGAGGGAGGATATATATGGGAGACTTGTGGACGCAGGGGGGAAGCTGTTGGGGACTAGGGGGGCTGGAGGGGCCTACGTGCCCCCGGGGAGGAGGCTGGCAGCCCTGGGGGAGGGGGACGAGAGGAAGAGAGCTGAGAGAGACAGGCTGAGGAGGCAAATCAAGGGTCTCATCAACAGGTTCGTGGCGTAGATTTATAGGAAGTATTATATAGGAATCTTTATTTCACCATTAAAACTTGGTAGCACGTTACATACAGTAAACAAACAAACAATACCAACAGTGCATTAAAACAAATACAACTGCATTGAAAATAACGGAAATAAATTCAAATACAACTGCATTATGGCTGGAGCATGTGACGATGTTGGTAAGTTGTGCGACTACCGATCAGTATGTGCAGGATTCAAATCCTGGGCTCTCCCGTCACTGACATCGCATTCGAGTGAGGAAACTGACGTTAATAATAGCCTTACCAGCTTTTTAATATTAAGAACTCTATATTATGCCTCTGTTAATTATTTTACTGATGTCTAAACTATTCTAAATCAAACTACCAATGATTCACAGGCTGCTTTAATTGTGCTTCGTTGTAGGATATTTAGTAGTTTTGATTACTGTTAGATATATTTATTGGTTGATAGATTTTATTGATAGATATATTGAATGGTGATTGGTTGATAGATTTTATTTATATATATATTGAACGGTGATTGGTTGATAGATTTCATTTATATATATATTGAACGGTGATTGGTTGATAGATTTTATTTATATATATATATTGAACGGTGATTGGTTGATAGATTTCATTTATATATATATTTAACGGTGATTGGTTGATAGATTTTATTTATATATATATATATATATATATATATATATTGAACGTTGATTGGTTGATATATATATATATATATATATATATATTGAACGTTGATTGGTTGATAGATATGATTGACAGATTGGTTGATTTATTGATTAGCATATCGATAGATTGATTGATAGATTCTTTGATCCATTGATCGCTGAATTGATTGATTGATTTCTTGTGATAGACTGTCAGACAGTAACCTGCAGTCCATAGGACAGCAGCTCTGCTCTGTCTACAACAAGGAGATAAGAGGTGAAGTGGTCGACTCCTTAGCTCACGTTCTGCTCGACTCACTTCTCAACAATGGTCTAATTCCTGACAGACTCCTACAGGTTCTTAAATTCTTCTCTTTTATAATTGTTATATTTGCCTTGTCTAAATTCCCATGCTATCTCTGTTGGATCACATGTTCATGCGCCTCTCTGTTTCTCTTTCTCTCTCTAATCGTTTAAGATTAACAGGTTATTAACTGGATTAACAGATTTTGTAACAGGTTTTAAACCTGTTAAATTATTATTAATAAATTATTGTTGGTGTTAAAGTGTATTTTTTAGAGCTCTCCTTTCACTCTTTCCCTATCTCCTCGCCTTAGTCTTTAGTAATAGTGTGTAATTGACTGTTGTTTAGGCAGTTATTATATTGTATGTTATTATATTGTATGTTATTATATTGCATGTTATTATATTGTATGTTATTATATTGCACGTTATTATATTGTATGTTATTATATTGCATGTTATTATATTGTATGTTATTATATTGTATGTTATTATATTGCATGTTATTATATTGTATGTTATTATATTGTGTGTTATTATATTGTGTGTTATTATATTGTGTGTTATTATATTGTGTGTTATTATATTGTATGTTATTATATTGTGTGTTATTATATTGTATGTTATTATATTGCATGTTATTATATTGTATGTTATTATATTGTATGTTATTATATTGCATGTTATTATATTGTATGTTATTATATTGCATGTTATTATATTGTATGTTATTATATTGCATGTTATTATATTATGTTATTATATTGTGTGTTATTTATATTGTATGTTATTATATTGCATGTTATTATATTGTGTGTTATTATATTGTATGTTATTATATTGCATGTTATTATATTGTATGTTATTATATTGTATGTTATTATATTGCATGTTATTATATTGTATGTTATTATATTGCACGTTATTATATTGTATGTTATTATATTGCATGTTATTATATTGTATGTTATTATATTGTATGTTATTATATTGCATGTTATTATATTGTATGTTATTATATTGTGTGTTATTATATTGTGTGTTATTATATTGTGTGTTATTATATTGTGTGTTATTATATTGCATGTTATTATATTGTGTGTTATTATATTGCATGTTATTATATTGTGTGTTATTATATTGCATGTTATTATATTGCATGTTATTATATTGCATGTTATTATATTGTGTGTTATTATATTGTGTGTTATTATATTGTATGTTATTATATTGTGTGTTATTATATTGTGTTATTATATTTGTGTGTTATTATATTGTGTGTTATTATATTGTGTGTTATTATATTGTGTGTTATTATATTGTGTGTTATTATATTGTGTGTTATTATATTGTGTGTTATTATATTGTATGTTATTATATTGTATGTTATTATATTGTATGTTATGTTTACAGGAACAAGCAGCCCTTATTACTTTCCTTCACTCAGCTCTGGGGGAGGAGCTAAGCGCTGCCACTCTTCAGGCTCTCATCTCGCGATTGGCTGAGAATTTTCTACTCCCCTCCCAGCCTAGCCGTGATTGGTTGGAAGGCAAGCAGGCTGAAAACATTCTGTCTATAGTCGCACATCTGTATAACTTTAAGGTTTGAATAAATATCTGTCTAATATATCCAAAATTTGCTACAAAAACTGCGGAAGGCAAGAAGAACCAACCTGGGAAACCATATTTTTCTCAATCTATAGAGTACTTAGATATAGATGAGTCTTTAGATATAGATGAGCCTTTGTAATGGGGTTAATTTGTTGACGTATGGAGTGTTCTTTATGGAGAAAGCAGACCCGGGAGAGTATAAATAATACCTATATATAGTATAATATGTACCTATATATAGTATAATATGTACCTATATATAGTATAATATGTACCCTTTTGGACCCGCCACTTGCAGAACAGTATTGAGTGTGAGAGTGATTTTGTTTCATTTCAAGCAAAAAGGTATTCTTAACAGCTTTGTCAAAAAATCTACTTTTGTAAACATCAGAGTCAGTCTATGAAGGGTTTAACATCCATTCATCACCTACTTTCACTTCAGTATCTATCAGTGACTGTCTATTTCTTACTACTTATGTGCTTAGTTTATTGTTTGTAATAGATGCCTATATGTGTTAGAACCTGGAATGTGATGTATGTGTTAGATGCTGTAATGTGTTTTATGTGATGGAATGTGTTTTATGTGATATATGTGCTAGACTGTAGAATGTGGGCTGATCTATGACCTGCTGGATAGACTGAGCGAGAGATTTCTTGAGAAAGACATAGAGCTACTTCTTGTCATGTTTGGCAGTATGTACCCTTGCTTATCCTACACTCTCTCTCTCTCTCTCTCTCACTCTCTCTCTCTCTCTCTCTCTGTCTCTCTCTCTGTCTCACCCTCTACCAGTTTATTTCACTACCACTTCTTCAGATTCACTGTAAACTCTCAAGCATTAAAATAGGCGCTTATTTCTTTCATTACGAAAACTGGTGCAAAATTATTTGTATTAATGTTTTTTTAAAAATAATTTGCTGCTAAAAGCTGGTAAAAAGCTAAGGTTAACGTCAGTTTCTTCACTCGAAAGCGATGTCAGTGACGGGCGGGCCCAGGATTTGAACCTGCACCTACTGATCCGCGGTCGAGTATCTTACCGACTTTGCCACTGGCTCCAGCCAGTGATAGATTGATATACATATTCTTTGATACTGACTGAATTAGTGATTGATTTATCCATTGATTGATTGATCGATTGATTAATTGATTGATTGATTAATTAATTAATAGATTGATAGTTTGACTGATTTAATGATTGATTTATTCATTAATTAATTGATTGACTAAGTGATTGATAGATTAATCGACTGACAGTTTGATTGATTAATTGACTGACTGATAGTTTTGCTAATCTAATGATTGACTTATTCATTTATTAATGATAGATTGACTGATTGATAGCTTGACTGACTGTTTGATTGATTGATTGATTGATGTAGTATGTGGGTTTAGACTGAGGAAGGATGATCCAGTGAGACTGATTGATTGATTGATTGTTTGATTGATTGATGTAGTATGTGGGTTTGGACTGAGGAAGGATGATCCAGTGAGTCTGATTGATTGATTGATTGTTTGATTGATTGATGCAGTATGTGAGTTTGGACTGAGGATGATCCAGTGGGACTGATTGATTGATTGATTGATTGATTGATTGATGCAGTATGTGGGTTTGGACTGAGGAAGGATGATCCAGTGAGACTGAAAGATTTCATGACGAGAGCTCAGCAGAAAGCCACAGTCGTGCAGGAGACCAGTCTAGACCAGTGCGTAGTTATAACACTGTACAATACAATACAGCATAATACTATACTATGCAATACAATACAATACAGCATAATACTATACTATGCAATACAATACAATACAGCATAATACTATACTATGCAATACCAAACTATTAACTATATATTTATAAATAATTAAATTATAAATAATAAATTAAAAGTCTTCATTATGTTCTGTTTCATTAATAAATTAAACGTCCTCATTGTGCTTTGCTTCATTAATTAATTAATTAGACATCTTCATTGTTCTCTGCTTCATTAAGTAATTAATTAATTAATTAAACATTTTCATTGTTCTCTGCTTCATTAAGTAATTAATTAATTAATTAAACATTTTCATTGTTCTCTGCTTCATTAAGTAATTAATTAATTAATTAAACATTTTCATTGTTCTCTGCTTCATTAAGTAATTAATTAATTAATTAGACATCTTCATTGTTCTCTGCTTCATTAAGTAATTAATTAATTAATTAAACATTTTCATTGTTCTCTGCTTCATTAAGTAATTAATTAATTAATTAAACGTCTTAATTGTGCTCTGCTTCATTAATTAATCAATCAATTAATCGTGTTGACTGTGCTCTGCTGCAGATCTCGTATAAAATTCATGCTGGACGTACTGCTCGCGGTGAAGAACAACAACAAGAGCAAGCTGGTGGGAGTGGTCAGATACGACGAGGACCACTGCGATCATCTCAAGAAACTGCTCAGGGGCGTGTCCAAATCCGACGGTGGGCGGAGCTAGTTATGTAAATCATTCTATTGTTGTTGTTGCTAACCCAGACTGGATGAGCCGTAATGCCGTCCTCCTGGGTCCACACAGTAACAACATTTATGGCTTTATTGGCTGGAGTCAGTGGCGATGTCGGTAAGATATTTGACCGCAGATCAATATGTGCGAGGTTCAAATCCTGGGCTCTCCCGTCACTGAAATCTCTTGTGAGGAAACTGACGTTAACATTAGCTCTAGCTTTTGCTTTTTTTAATGAATATTTGTGGTCTCTGTCACTCTGCCGCTTGATTCTCTACATGTCCACTGAGCTATTGGGACATTTTGTGTAACGTTTCTTTATTAGTATGTATTTTGCTTGATTGGCTGATCTATTTACTTAGTTACCGAGTGCCTAGTTATATGCAGCCATGATACGGTTATGAGTGTTTTAATATTTAATTTGTAACTTTTTTATTACTATAATAATATTAATTTACTGTAGTGTTTTTTTTCTAATTGTATTTTTCTAATTGTATTTTTCAGATTGTATTTTTCTAATTGTATTTTTCTAATTGTATTTTTCTAATTGTATTTTTCTAATTGTATTTTTCTAATTGTATTTTTCTAATTGTATTTTTCTAATTGTATTTTTCTAATTGTATTTTTGTGATTGTATTTTTCTGATTGTATTTTTCTGATTGTATTTTTCTGATTGTATTTTTCTGATTGTATTTTTCTGATTGTATTTTTCTGATTGTATTTTTCTAATTGTATTTTTCTAATTGTATTTTTCTGATTGTACTTTTCTGATTGTACTTTTCTGATTGTACTTTTCTGATTGTACTTTTCTGATTGTACTTTTCTGATTGTATTTTCTGATTGTATTTTCTGATTGTATTTTTCTGATTGTATTTTTCTGATTGTATTTTTCTAATTGTATTTTTCTAATTGTATTTTTCTGATTGTATTTTTCTGATTGTATTTTTCTAATTGTATTTTTCTAATTGTATTTTTCTGATTGTATTTTTCTAATTGTATTTTTCTAATTGTATTTTTCTGATTGTATTTTTCTAATTGTACTTTTCTAATTGTATTTTTCTAATTGTATTTTTCTGATTTTCACTTAGATCTCTGCTAACACTTCTGGAGCTGTAATCCCTGTTGTTTATGCATCCTATTTTAATAATAATTATAATAATATTAATAATAATAATAAAAATAATAATATATATTTAATAACCTTCGACAAGTTATATTGCGGTGTCGTGGCCGGTGTCGGGCATTGGCCAATAAGGGTGACTCTCAACGGACAAATATTTTAATTATTGATTGATAGATCGATAGATTGATTGATGAGATAGGCTCAGCTGTGCGTAGATTGATCGATAGATTGATTGATTGATGACAGATAAGATAGGCTCAGCTGTGCGTAGATTGATCGATAGATTGATTGATTGATGACAGATAAGATAGGCTCAGCTGTGCGTGGATTGATCGATAGATTGATTGATTGATGACAGATAAGATAGGCTCAGCTGTGCGTAGATTGATCGATAGATTGATTGATTGATGACAGATAAGATAGGCTCAGCTGTGCGTAGATTGATCGATAGATTGATTGATTGATGACAGATAAGATAGGCACAGCTGTGCGTGTATCGCTGGGGGACATGTTGACTAACGACAAATGGTGGCTCACTTGTTCTGCCTCTCAGGCTAACCTAGACAGGCGCAGAGATCTTAATGGTGAGTCTTGTTTTTGTTCTCTAGTCATATCTGATCTTGTTCTTGTTCTCTACTCATATCTGATCTTGTTCTTGTTCTCTAGTCATATCTGATCTTGTTCTTGTTCTCTACTCATATCTGATCTTGTTCTTGTTCTCTAGTCATATATGATCTTGTTCTTGTTCTCTACTCATATCTGATCTTGTTCTTGTTCTCTAGTCTTATATGATCTTGTTCTTGTTCTCTACTCATATCTGATCTTGTTCTTGTTCTCTAGTCTTATATGATCTTGTTCTTGTTCTCTACTCATATCTGATCTTGTTCTTGTTCTCTAGTCAAATAAAATCTTTTTTTTGGTTATTTTTTGATGGACAAAACGCTGCACTTTTGATGAATTACAATTAATTTATGTTGCTATTTGTTAGCATGTTTTCTAAACTTGCATAGGACTATGTACCTTTAACTACAGAAGTATTCAGATTTAATGTGGCATTTTTTGTAGTAGCCAATTGAATGATTGACAGCAGATAGCAAGCTGGAGGCGGGGTCAGAAGGTGTGGAGGCGGGGCTTGTAGAGTTAGCACGCTGCCAGAGAATGAACACTGACATAAGACGTAAAATATTCTATGTCATCATGCAGTCAGAGGTGTGTGCTAACCTATAAATGTGAGTGATAGAAGGTTTTATTGTAGGAGGTGTGTGCTAACCTATAAATCTAATAGGAGGTTTTTTGAGGACTATGCCTTTGTAAGAATTTATTTCTATACAAATGATAGTGATTAAAGTTAAATAAATATCTATTAAATGATTTAGATATTGTAACGATTTACAATATCTATTCTAGTCTACTCGTATCCTGACCCTGGTTAAACTGGGATTTATGGGAAGATGATGATGATGAATGATTTTTTGTATCTCTCTGTCTCTCTTCATGTTTGTAGTACCTATCTCTCCCTCTCTCTCTCACACACTCTCTCTCTCTTTATGTGTGTGTTTGTGTTCTGTTTTCTCTCCAAATGCTCTCCGGTAGTGTATAACAGCTTGTAGTTGTGTATTCAGATATATAGGTAGGTTGTATACTTTGGACTGAAATTCTGGATTTTGGAATTTGCACCGTTTTTGGACCTTCTTTTTTTGCCGGCTTGATTTTGTCTCAATTGTGCTCGATGTTGTCATTGATGACTGTAGCACTCTAATTGTTGTTATTATTATTGTTGTTATTATTCAGTTAGAGGCGACAACGACATCACTCGTGTGTGAGGAAACGGACGTTAAATGTTGATTGTACTGTGTAGGACTACGTGGACGCATTCACTAGGCTGCAGAAGTTGAGTGTAAAGAGGTCACAGGAGAGAGAGCTGATTCACGTGCTGCTCGACCTGTGTGAACAAGAGAGAGACTACAACCCATTCTACGCTCACCTCGCTCAGAAATACTGCAAGCACGACCGCAGATACATGGTCTGTACGCTGAGCAAATAGATAAGTAGATAGATAGATAGGTAGGTAGGTAGGTAGGTAGGTAGGTCGGTAGATAGATAGATAGATAGATAGATAGATAGATAGATAGATAGATAGATAGATAGATAGATAGATAGATAGATAGATAGATAGATAGATAGATAGATAGATAGATAGCTAGATAGATAGATAGATAGATAGATAGATAGATAGATAGATAGATAGATAGATAGATAGATAGATAGATAGATAGATAGATAGATAGATAGATAGATAGATAGATAGATAGATAGATAGATAGATAGATAGATATGTAGGTAGAAAGGTAGATAGATAGATAGATATGTAGATATGTAGGTAGGAAGGTAGATATATAGATATGTAGATAGGCAGGTAGGTAGGTAGGTCGATAGATAGGTAGATAGATATATAGTTAGGTAGCTAGTTAGTTAGTAAAATCAGCCAAACTTTGATTGAATAGTGAACATAAATTTGATCTGACAGTTTATTGATTACTGTTGTAACTACATTAACTACACTAACAGAGACTGTTAACTTAACTCTGCAACAAGTTCCGCGTGTGGGATAAACTGTAGATCTTCACTGATCTATTGATTGATTGATTGACTGATTGATCCATTGATTGATCTATTGATTGATTGACTGATCAGATGGCGCTACAGTTCAGCGTGTGGGATAGACTGAAGATCTTGAACGGGTTCTCTAAGCGAAAAATTCGTCACCTGTCGGCCATCTTGTATCACCTCATCTCCAGCCACACGATCAGCCTCTCTGTTCTCAAGGTTAATTGGCCCACGTTAATCACACAGCACTGCAAACAGTGTGTACAAACCAGCTAGTGAAACTTTTCATGTCAGCAGATGTAAAGGGTGCGGTACACAGAGTGTAACAACAGCCTAAAGCTAAGGTTAACGTCAGTTTCCTCACTCGAAAGCGATGTCAGTGACGTGCGAGCCCAGGATTTGAACCCCGCACATACTGATCCGCATTCGGACATCTTACCGACATCACCACTGTCGTAGAGAGAGTGTACAAAGATTGTACATGCATTGTACACTGCACTGAGCAGTGCGTAGATAAAAAATTTTAATTTAACTAAAGACCATTTTGAAAGTAATGTTATAATTAAGACGGGAGATCCTGGTTACTTCCCATCCTGCTTTGTGTCATACAGGTTCTGACGTCGTCTACTGATATTTAATAGACTCGCTGTAACGTTGACTTTTCATGTCTATCTGCTTCAGGTCATAGAGTTCGCTGAGCTAGACAAGACGATGGTGGCCTTTCTGCGTGACCTACTTACTTCGCTGCTGACCCGGTTAGAGGTCAACGACCTAATTGCTGTGTTTAAGCGGGTAGGAGGCGTGGCCAAGCTGAAGCCACTGCGCAGTGGCCTCAAGCTGTTCATGCATCACTTCCTGCTGAGGAGAGGTCAAGGTCAGCGAGAATCAGGTCAAGGTCAGAGAGAATCAGGTCAAGGTCAAGAAGATGGCAGCAAATTAGAACAGTTAAGAGAGAGAGTTGAACTGGCAGAGAGAACGCTGGACGCCAAACATTGATTTATCTGAATGACTTCTTGTATATTAGCGTCATGTAAATTATCAGGAATGGTATTTTGAGAGTTGTTCAGACTATAACTGCATGTTTCATAAATGCTGACTAACTGAGATACTGGAGAGCTTGATGGGGAGTATTTTCAGGACCTGTGGTTAGCTGTTGAAGAAATGAAGACAGCTTGTAGGACATGGCTCATGTAATATCTGTGAACAAGTCTATTTATGAGTCAGCATAATATGATATTAGTACACTAATAACTAATGGGTAGGTGGAGCCAGTGGCGAAGTCGGTAAGATATTCGACAACGGATCAGTATGTGCAGGGTTCAAATCCTGGGCTCGCCCGTCACTGACATCTATTTCGAGCGAGGAAACTGACGTTAACCTGAGCTTTACCAGCTTTAATTTCCTACTGATGAGAATAGTCAATTGATTGGAGAAAAAATTTTGCAATATGGCAGGTCCATAAATATGAAATGACACCTTTTGTTGACTGTTGCGAGATTTTCAAGATTAAAAGAGCCACGTGAGCAAACAACTTAGCCTTAGTTTGGTAAATTGTGGGAGCATCAATTGATAACAGAACACAAGCTGTGGGTAATAAACTATGGATTATATTAATATTGTACGGCATTATTTACATATGAAATAAACATTCACATAATAATAAAGATAGAGCACATTATAAAACACCTTTTTCATTATTTTCAAATTATCATCACAAATTGTCAATTAGTGGGCCTGTCATTGCTACTTATAGCTCTGGATTGGAATGAGATGCAAGAATAATGAATTTAAACCATTATTAATTATTTAAATTGTCAGTTACTATGCAGTCTATCAAGCACCGTGTAATCTATATTAAAAATATACAAAAAATCTAAGCAATCACTACTTTATCAACAAGTATTCAATTCAATCAATAGGCAGTAATATCAATTACTAGGTGATAATAAATCAATGGAGTACAATCAATAATCAATTCAATATCAGGACCAATCAATGCAACTCTGCAATATTTAATCAATCAATTAATAAAATTAAACGCTATTTCTAGATCACAATCGAGCTTCTGACGATTGCAAACAAGAATGTGTAGAAGATATGGAATGGTATGTTGTTGGTGGTCGCCAACAACAACAACATATAATCATGCTTGAGTGAATACTATAAGTCTATAGTAGAGAAAATAACCACTAATACAATACTATATGATTGACTGGCTTGAGCCCTTGATGATGGTGCAAGCATCTGTAGTTATAACTGAGGGTAGATTTGAACCTATAACTTTCGATCACTTTAAGTCTATCCAGAGATAATCATTGAACAACGAAACCATACATGGATCCTATCTGCTATTTTATCTCCTTAAGATTTAGCATACATCATATTAAACACATACAGTATGAACACACATACCAACAGAGCAGTCAATCAATCGATCAATATGCGCATTTGTGTTAGATTACACTGAGAGATCATACAATCAATCAATCAATCAATTGCTACGCCTATTGATAAGACATAGCTCCACATAGAATGCTGCTGTAGCGCTGTAGGGATGACAATACAGTTAAGAGCAATTATCCTGATCACGTCATATAGTGGTCGCCTCCTACAGACACTCACAGTCTAGTCTCCTCATCCTCTAGCGCTATATACTCCTGTACTCTGCTCCTAACCTTTGACACGTCATATCTACAGTGGTCGCCTCGTCGTGCGCTCAAGAAGCTCGACAGTCGATTGGTCGACACAGAGCCGCTGCGTCTAAATCTGCCCAACGACCCGCGCCGCTTGTTCACCGCGCCGCCGTCGCTTCCTCGGCGCCGCGCCGTCGCTCTGTCCGTGCCGCGCAGCGTCTCTGCGCAAGAGGCTGCGCGAGAGCACGTTGCGCCTGACTGGTGGGTGTCGGCCTGATGACGTGGGGAGGCGGGATTTAGAGTCCAGAGGAGGCTGTCCTTGTACATCTCACTGCTGAATGCTGGCTTCCTGCGCTCAACGTGGCTACACCCTGAAACAGATCGACTGTTCTGATTGGTCAGAATGAATGGGTTGTTGTTGGCAGCATCAGAGCTTTCATCGCAGGAATTGTTAACAGCGTCAGATGAAGAGATCTGATTGGCTGAGACAAAGCCAGAACAATTTAAATCTCTGTTGTTGGAGGTAATTGATTGATTGATTGGAGAGCTCTGATGATTTCCACTATTCCTCTCCTCTGATAGACCTCGTTCATGTCCATCACTAGTATCAATAGATCCAGTCGTCCGCTTTAGATTGTTCTTATTTGTGGAACTGAAGTAGTTGCTCCTGCTATCCTTGTTCATTAAATAATTTTGATTAGATACATCAGAGTAGGTTTTATTTGTAACCTTTCCTGTGATTTGATTGGCTACGCTGCTTCCAGAACTTTGATTGACAGCGTCGTAGACACAAGCAGAATTCTGATTGGCTGCACGAATGCCTCGACAAACATCATTTCTCTCAATATTACCTCCAGTGTTACCATTACCAATGAAATGCCCCGATGAGTCACAACTCAAATCTGGAATAAGATTTATCAGTTTCTTTCCAAAACCGGCTTTATTGAAAGCCATTTCTATTTCCAGATAGGCCCTGCTATGTTGTGTAACATCAACATTAGGTCTTTCTACATCATCATTAGGCCTGTTTACATCATCATTAGGCCTGTCTACATCATCATTAGGCCTTTCTACATCATCATTAGGCCTATCTACAACATCATTAGGCCTTTCTACATCTTCATTAGGCCTTTCTATATCATCATTAGGCCTTTCTACATCATCATTAGGCCTATCTACATCATCATTAGGCCCATCTCCCTGCCTCACATCATCAGCTGACGATGATAAGGACACCAAAGCCCGATGGGCTGACGGGCGGTAGTGTGAAGTAGAGTTGTGTACAGACACTGCTGGATTGTACTGAGCAATGTTAACACAGGCAGCATCGTCAGAATGGCTGAAAGATGGGTCGACCCCGGACCTATGAAGATCAACGTTTATCACATCAGTTACCCCGGACCTATGAAGATCACCGTTCGTCATATGAGTTACCCCGAACCTATGAAGATCACCATTCATCACATCACATACCCCGGACATCATAAGATTTCCGTTCATCACATCACATACTCCGGACCTCAGAAGATCTGCGCTGCACAGAAGATCTCGACTCCTGCGACAGAGCTGCTGCTCCTGACGCTCCAGGATGTGCAGCTCAAAGAGCTTGTCCGAGAGCAACCGCTGAACAAGAACAAGAACAAGAATTCTATAAAATCAATCGCTAGGTGAGAATACAGTAAGGTATTCTAAGCTTAAATATCCATTATTTATTTATTGGTTAAATAAATTTAAACATAAAAGTTCTTAATTGCAAAAAAAGCTAGAGCTTTGCAATTAACGTTTTAAGTAGAATTAACACGTCAAGCAGTGAAAGCATTCGAAGTGTTCTTTAGAATAACGGCATAAAAATGAGAATGCAGATAGTAATAGTATATGTTTACAGTCCTTACGTTGATTGTTTGTTGATTCTTGTTGCATGTTCTTTAGATTAACGGCATTAAAACAAGAATGCTGCTAGTAATAGTACATGTTTACAGTTGAGTGAGTTGGTAGTGTATTTATATCAATTTACCTCCAGTTTGATGCTCCTCGCATGCAGGTCAATCTTTCTACAGCAATCGTCAAACAGCACAACCAATCTGTGCAGTCACAGCAAATACACAGCAAATACACATCAAATACACATCAAATACACAGCTAATACACAGCTAATGCAAATCAAATACACAGCTAATGCAAATCAAATACACAGCTAATACACAGCTAATGCAAATCAAATACACAGCTAATGCAAATCAAATACACAGCAAATACACAGCTAATGCATAACATACGTCTATGCAAATACACAGCAAATATGTCTTGAAGCTTTATATCTCATAAAATGCATAACAACTTGTTAAATTTAAAACCTGGCAATTTAAATCCTAATAATTTAAAAACTAGCAGTTGAATGTCTAGTAAATTAGGACCTACTAATATAAGACCTAGTTTTAATTATTAAATACTAATTACAAAAATTAGATGAAATAGTTTCTGAGAGAAGGTTGAGGTTTTTAGGTCACTTACTGAGAATGCCTGAGGATAGATACGCAAAGACTGCAGTTAACCGGAAGCCAACTCAAGGAAAAAGGAAACGAGGAAGACCTAGAAGTACTTGGCCAAATACGATCAAGAACGATTTGAGAGCATTAAACATTTCATGTGAAGACGCTGTGAAGAATGCTGATGATAGAAACGAATGGAGGAGTGTTGCCGCCCTGTGTTCTGACAGAACTCAAGGAACTGATGATGATGATGATTATAAGACCTCATTAGAATTATTAAATTCTAATTACAAAATTTAAGTGTATAACAACAACAACAACAACAAAATTAGAGTGCTACTGTCGTCAGTGACAACATTAAGCACTGTGGTACCAAATCAATCCGATGAGCAGGGTTTGGGGTCCAAAAACGGTGCGATCCAAAATCCGGTCCGAGGAAGGGTACTAGTGGAATGGAGGTTTACGTGTTGGTCTTAGTTCATGTGTACTGGTTGAATATGAGTGGTCAAAAAGAAAAGAAAAGAAAAGATATAGATAAATTATCTCTCTGTATCCACCGCACACGCATACCTCATGGTTGAGTTGGGAGAGCTTCTAATGAAGTTAACAAGAGTGACGTGATCAAAGTGCTCCACACTCATTCCATCTATAGACAGTATCACGTCCCCTGCAGCATCATATACAACGAGATCAGCATTAAATCATACTCTTAATTCAGTTAAATAATAGATTAAAAACCTGTTCTATAATATTCTGATCAGCAGAATTAAATAGACTAGCGAGAAGCCTATCATCATCATCCTCATCCTCCCTTGAGTCCCAGTTTAAACAGGGTCAGGATAGGAATAGATTGTCTCAAATCCTCTCTGTCTTACATCATATCATCAGCCATTCCACTATTTGAGACTTTTCCATTCGTTTAAATTTAAATTAGCCTATAGAATTTTTATATTAAAATACACTAGCTGCTAGCCTAAAGATTTAAAAATACAGCTAAAAAGCTGGTAAATCAAATATTAACGTCAGTTTCCTCACTCAAAAACGATGTCAGTGATGGGCGAGCCCAAGATTTGAACCCTACACCTACTGATCTGCAGTCTAATATTTTACTGACATAGCCACTGGCTATCACAATTTCACTACACAATTACCACACAGGAGGGGAAGATAGAGTAAGGGAAGCACAGACCAGGTCTGAGACCGGCACAACAAGCGGCTCCACCCATCTCAACATAGTCCACATATGTTATCAACTCTGTGCACTGTCTAGACCTTATGAACACACCATAGCTCTGTGCAACACACCAATCAATCAATCAATCAATCAATCTATCAATCACTCTATTAATTAATATACTGAGCACTCTACCTCAACAAATCAATTAATCAATCAAAAATTCTATCAAATAATCAATCAATCAATTAATATACTGATCACTCTACCTCAACAAATCAATTAATCAATCAATCAAAAACTCCATCCATTAATATCCTGATCACTCTACCACTCAGTCAGTCAATCAGTCACTCATTTTATCAATCAATCAATCAATATATTGGTCAGCAAGTCGGTCAATCCATCAATCAATCCATATTAGAAATAAAACAAGTAAAATAATGTGAAATGACACTTGACCCTGCAAACTGCAATGTATGCAAGAGTGGAGGAGAGAGAGACACTGTAAAAGAGAGAGAGAGACTGAGAGAGAGACTGAAAGAGTGAGTGAGACTGAGAGAGAGAGATCAAGAGAGAGTACGAGACAATGGAGACATATATATATATATATATATATATATATATATATATGTATATATATATATATATATATATATATATATATATATATATATATATATATAAAGATTGAATGACAATGAGAGAGACAATGTGTGACAGAGAAAGAGACTGTAAGAGTGACAGAAAATGTGTGAGAGAGAGAGAGAGAGAGAGACTGAAAGAGAGAGAAAGAATGAGAGAGATCGAGAGAGTTAAGAGAGAATGAGAGTGACAGAGAATAAGTGATAATAAGAGAGAGAGTGAGAGAGAAAGAGACTGTAAGAGTGAGAGAAAATGAGAGAAAAAGAGCAACAGAGAGACAGAGAGAGAGAGAGAGAGAGAGGGCTAGAAAACCTGAAGAGTAAAGCCGCAGGGTTGCCCAGGCAGCCTGTGAATGACCACAGAGCGACGTATTGAGTTGTCGCAGACATCTGACGCTACTCTTCTGTCAACATTGAACACTTCTAGATCTTCTCCCACCTGAGAGATTCGCGAGTCACTGCGTCTCTAAGAAAAAAGTAAATACGCATCATAGTGAAATGATCAACTACATGTTGATATCTATCACTTTTTAAAACCATATGTTTAAACCGTTAGGCAATTTAGACCATTTCCGTGTAACCAGTCCAGTGACTGTCCGAGATTTTATTCTCAGATCAGCACGGCTGGGATTCGAACCCACGATGCTTCAATTCACCTCAGAATGTGTCATTTAAAACTTCATGACGTTACCCCTACAATCAGTCATTCTACTCGCTCACCAGTCAGTGCTCAGATTAAAAATTATTAAAAATATATAGACTTATTGGCTGGAGCCAGTGGCGATGTCAGTAAGATATTCTACCGCGGATCAGTATGTGCGGGTTCAAATCCTTGGCTCGCCCTTATTGATATCGCTATCTTGATACAGATTTTTCAACTCCATGAGTTACTGTTTTTTGAAAACGGATTGGCACCGTTTTGGAACTTTCTATTTCTTGTTCGTCAGCTAGGCTTTGATTCTACACTAGCGCCCTAATTACATCTATTGTTGTATTCAGTAAAAAAAGATAAAAGTAAAATTAGCATGGGTGTGGCATGTACTTACGCCTCTTGCGCCTTTCAGCGTCGATTTTGTCTTCATCGCACGACACGAATGATGACCGCGTACACTACATCGCTTATTAACGACATTAACATACAAGTCCAATAATAGCTCAGTTTATTTAGAATTTATCTAATCCATGCATTTCTATTTATTACAATTATATACTTAATTCACTCTATTTTTTGTTTTGATTCTATTTTTAGAACATGGACTTAATATGTAAACATTGTTGCGGTTTTCTAGCTGCTCATGTTGTTGCTGTAGTATTTTGTGTCTTGAAACCATAGAATACAGAATTACTATTATTCTATAGCTTTACCTGAAATTTGACATTTTTCCACTTCTGCGTGGTACTCATCTACATGTAGATTAGACTGTATTGATTCTACGTCCCTTAAGTTTCTAATTTTCTTTCTTTCAGCAGTCATATGGATTGTCTTAAATACTTTGGACGGATTTTCCGGATTTTGCACCGTTTTTGGACCTTCTTTTTGTTTGCCTGCTTGATTTTGTCTCAATAGTGCTCGATGTTGTCATTGATGACTGCAGCACTCTAATTGCTGTCATTATTGTTATTATTATTAGGCAATTTATGCATTGACATAAATATTTTCAGAATAGTCATAGACCTATGCATTACCTCAGTTGTCATAAGCATTGTCAGAATAGTCATACGTATTGCCTAAGTTGTCATAAGAATTGTCAGAATAGTTATAAGCATTGCTTCAGTTGTCATAAGCATTGTCAGAATAGTCATAAGTATTGCCTCAGTTGTTATAAGCATCGTCAGAATTGTCATACTTTGGAATGAATTTCTGGATTTTGGAACCGTTTTTGGACCTTCTTTTTGCTCACCGGCTTGATTTTGTCTCAATAGTGCTCGATGTTGTCATTGATGACTGTAGCACTCTAATTATTTTTATTATTTTAAAAATCACTAACGCCAATACATAATCAGAAAAGACACTGAGAATGGCAAATTGATTAATTTATTTATTTTACAATCAAGATACAAATATCAACATTGCAAGACATGAGCGGTTTATAAATACTTCATATATAATGAACGCCACTATATACATACATTATTCATACGGTACACAAATGAACCAATAACATCTAGATCAACTAACATGCGCGTAAAATGCCTCGTAGCACACTTACACACACACACACACGTGCACCGGATTGCAGGTTCATCCCAGTGGACCGGTCGTTAGCACTGCACAGAACTTCTAATCAATCATATACTCTTCTCTCATTTAAAATCTTTATCCGAGTTTATTATAAAATCATCGAGCATCAACTGTCTTGGTCTTCCTCTAACCTATTTCCCTCAAATCTTTACTCTATGACACGCTAGGGGCAAGAAGAGGGCTACGAGGTAGATCAAGACAAAGGATGCAAGACGATTTATCAGCGCGCTAGAGATGAGAGAAGAGCTAATGATAGGATGGGAGGACAGACACATTTATATAAAACCTCTTAAATCTTAACAAGTATAAGTCAAGCACTGCCTGACCCCTGCTACATTTCCTCAGTCAAATCTCAAGAGTCGAGGAACCCCCCCCCCCCCCCTTCTCCTTTTCTCTCTCTCTCTAACATTAAATCAAAACAAGACTAAAATTCACAACAAAATTTAATACCGCGTACAGGAAAATTTCTCATAGAAAATGGTAACAAAATAAAAATAGAGTTAGATGATCACCACCTAACAGAAAGCTGCCATAGCAATATTTAACACTAACTAGAGTTAATTATTATAATTAATTATAATAATTAGCAGGGCTAATGCGAGTACACTGCTTCCCTTTACATACACAACCATGTACATACCACGAGTTGTATAGAAACACGAGCACAGGCCTGTTGCTAGCGTTATCTTAACTTATAATTAGACTGAAGTAAACGTTTAAGATATAATACAGATTAAACGCGTCGAATTAGACAGTCATCCATTGCCTCACAATACACTACAGCGCCGGCTCAAAGTCAATCAGATGCATTTACTCAATGAGGCAACAGAGGCTCCTATGACTGCAATTAATTATTTACACGTTTAGCTTTTCTATCTCAAATCATAACAGCATTAATTTTCATTAAATACATTGTATACATTAAAGCTGTATACATTGTAAACATTACATCATTCTAATATTAAGATCCACTAACAGTAGCATAAAAAATGATGGCATAGTTAACACTCGTTATTAGTAGGCAACAAGTACTTTCTCCCGCACGAGGGACCAGACAATAACACCGGATCACCTGGACTTCACCAGCGCTCCTGTAGCCAAGGAAACTGGCGCTAAATTAAAACGTTGCGATAAAAATCTCACGATAACAAATACACAAAAAACGGATAAACTTGCAGCATTCGTCAGCTGCCTAACTGAACAAATCAAATGAAATACTTATCAGGTCAGCACACTGGCTCAATGTACAACACAGTTAACGGTATCTACACGTTATGTTACAGTTATATACAGTGCGTCGATATCACAACATAGTCAGGCAGCATTGCTTACATAGAGTCTAGAATCTCTCAACACTTGTCTTGGACTTACCTTACTAATCTAAGGATCCAACATAGATACATCACTAGAGTTTCTGCGTTAGTTGCCACCTGCGAATACGTGCAGTTACCTGCAACTGTAATTTCAAGTGTTGAAGGCATGATGTGTTAGTAAGAGATAATGGCAGTGTATGGAATACTTACAGTTCTACAGGCCTGGGGAATCCCCTCACCCCAGAAATTTTCAATTCTTCCTAATTTCATAGCTTCTCAACTTTTCACTTCTTCCTATTATTTCCAATGACACAACCTTGGTCGTTGTAGATAGTTTGGACGCCCCTGTCTAACTGGAATGACTCAATCACGGTTCAGTTCTATAATTAGTGCAGTTCAATGATCACAGAATGGCAAAGGAAAACCACTTCAGGAGTCATAATTTCTAAATTAATTGTAAAACGTATTAAATACAAGTATACATATAAATAGTCCACTGATCATTGCTCCATAGTTAGAGAATGACAATAGAAGCAGACTACAAAAATTCTTGAACAGAATCAATCAATCAAACAAAACAAAATCAATAAATTCAAAGGAGCATTTAGGCTCTAGCTTGAAGCCAGAGATAGGTATGTATAGCAACCACTGGTTTCAATGTATTACAAGTAAACAAAACATCTCACTAACAATCCACATTTCTATAAACAGATAAATCTGGATTTAACCAGTTTTAGATGTTACAATGAGCCAAAGAGGAAAATTATATTAATTTTCATCATCTTGATGATGATGATCATCAGCATCATCATCATCTAAAAACAAACACTGAAGTTAAGCTAAACTCGATATTATCATAAACATCCCAAAATGGTCTCAATTCATTTAACTTATTGGTTAGCTCATATTAACGTCAGCTTATGTTAACATCAGATTCCTCACTCAAAAGCAATGTCAGTGACGAGCGACCCCAGGATTTGAACCCCGCACATACTAATCCGCAGTCGAGTATGTTATTGACATCGCTACTGGCTCCGGCCGGGATACATATTTACACATATATACACATATTTACATGCTGCCATCACATATTTACATGCTGCTATCACATTGTAACAGAATTGCTTTCACTCTGCTGACACCTCCCACCACAGAATCACGACATCACAAGCTCCTCCCACTTCTGCAGGAGAAACCATGCCCACCTAACGACATCGAGCAGCCGGTCGCTGCAAGCTCACGCTGGGACGCTGTCTCCTAGCGACGATGTCTCTTAGCGACGATGTCTCCTAGCGACGATGTATCCAAGCAACGACGTATCCAAGCGACGAGGCCTCCTAGCGACGAGGCCTCCTAGCGACGAGGCCTCCTAGCGACGACGTCTTCTAGCGATGACGTCTTTTAGCATCATGTCTTTCTCCCCCACCACGGCTCATCGACCGTTCTCTTTTGCGACTCTGCTCACTCGACGAATCACCTCTTCCTCGCTCGCTAGAGTCACGTCTGCGCCGATCGTCTCTTGACTCATCGCGGCGGCTGCCATGGTGACGGTCTCCGTGGTGACGGTCTCCATGGTGTCGGTCTCTACGTCGCTCGGAGGAATCATGCGTCCTTGACCTATCACGATGCATGTGACGACGAGAAGACCGCTGACTCCTGTCTACACGAGATCTCGACCTACGACGACGGTACTCGAGGTCATCATGATGTCTTCTCGAGTAGCCACCGTAGCGACTCGAGTGAGATGAGTTGTCTCTGTAGCGCTCATTGCTGCGGCTCCTACGGCTACTGTCTCTAGCGTGGTGGTGTCTACGACGTGATCTATCACGTCTGTCGTCCCTCGACGCAACGCTACGATAACTCCTAGACTTCTCTCTGTATCGATAGTCTCTCGATCGTTCTCTAGGCTCATCACGGCCACAACCGTCTCTACGTCTAGACCTCTTCCTGTAGCTAACAGTTTCGTAGGAGTCTCGTCTGCGGGACCTGTCCCTGCGTGTTTTGTCTCGAGTAGGAGAATGTCGGGGACGTCCCCGACATGATGAGGAGCTTGGGCTACGAGGCCACTTGGTTCCACCATCTTGTTTGCTCGCATGTCTAAACGAATGTCCGCCCACTCGAGGGTTGTGGGCGTGGCCACTAGTGCTGCGTGCTGATTGGTCACTGGACCTGCAAGTATGGACTTGCTCACGTGCAGGAGGTGTTTGGATTTCCTGAGGCGGGGAATTCCGGGTATGAGACGGGGAATTCCGGGTAGACTTACATCCAGTACCTCGCTCAACAACTCTACCACCAGCTACCTCCTGTTCCACCAGTTCCGCTGCCTTTCTTTCTTCCACCAGCCCGGTGGCACCATCAGAGATGGGAGAAGATGAGACGAGGTGAGGCTCGGTGCCAATGTTGTGCTCCTCCATGTAATCATACAGCTCTTCCATCTCATCAGAGCTTAGAGCTTTGTCGTCATCATCATCTTCATCACCATCAGCGACGCTGGTAGAGTCATCGTTTGATGACTGGCCTGATTTGTGGTCATCTTTCTCTTGCTGGTCATCTTTCTCTTTGTGGTCATCTTTCTCTTTGTGGTCATCTTTCTCTTTGTGGTCATCTTTCTCTTGGTGGTCAACTTGGTGCACCTCCGAGGTGAAACTCTCCTGTGCTGGGTCCCTCATCAGTGCCTCGACAATAGTGTTACCATTCAGTGTACCACTGCTATCAGCGTTACCACTGCTCTCAGCGTTACCACTGCTCTCAGCGTTACCACTGCTCTCAGCGTTAGCTCCGCCCTCAGCGTTAGCTCCTCCCAACTCAACGGATGACTCTTTGACAGACAGCTGATGGCCGGGACGCTCAACGACTGAGAGATCTGTCGTGTTGCGGCCTTCAGCAAGCTGCGTGGTCTCGCGACCGAATGTCTCGGGGGAGGAGTCACTATCGCTGTGCCCAATGCCGTTATACGGCACTAGTTTAGCGGCACTGGGCACAAAGACAAGGGCGTGAGAGTTGTGAGCGGAGCTATGGACGATGAGGCTGCCGTGAGGTTTTGGTTTCAACTCAAAACTGATTTTACTCCTCATGGAACCAACACCTGTAATGTTAATATTCACAGTAATAGTTAATATTAAAACTATAGATTAAATCAGGTTGTAATTCTAAACTACAGTTTCAACTTGAACTCCTCATCATTCACAGTAATAGTTAATATTAAAACTATAGATTAAATCATTCTGTTGTAATTCTAAACTACAGATTAAATCATCCTGATGTAATTCTAAACTACAGATTAAATCATCCTGACGTAATTCTAGACTACAGATTAAATCATCACATGATGTCAGGAAATCATTGTATACTATTTATTCAACGTATGAATATTTATCAGAACTTTTAGATGTCTGCGGTCAAATGTAATTATATTTAGAAATATACAATAAGTGTAACTAAAGTTTAAGTTACACTGGCATTAAAAGGGAAGATGATGATACAATATGTTTAACTACATCTATAATGAATTAATCACTGTTCTACACTGATCAATCAATCAACTAAAGCTAGATCTGTTACTACTGGTATAACTATATTTACAATGAATTAATCACTGATCAATCAATCAATTAAAGTTAGATCAGTTACTACTCATCATAGAATCATCATCATCATCATCCCTTAAATCCCAGTTTAACCAGAGTCAAACTACTAATCATAGAATACTTTATAATATATTATTCATGTAACATCAATGACTGCCGCAGACTCTGCAGTTCATCCATATATCTTATGTAGACAAAAGAACTTACCGTTTCCATTAACAGTCACAGAAACTGGTCTGACCAGTTTGGAGGCAGGGACAGAACTGGTTGGAGCCGGTTTGGATGAGCCATTTGTAAGTGGCTTGACACCCGACTTTTCTCCCGTGCCATTGGTGGAAACGGCACCTGAGGACTTGGGTCCACCCTCTGACCTCTGAACTCGGCTCGTCTGATTGGCCGAACCGATGATGTGACCCTGTGACCTCTGAACTGCGCTCGCCTGATTGGTCGAACCATTGCTGTGACCCTGTGACCCCTGAACTCGGCTCGCCTGATTGGCCGAGCCATTGATGTGACCAGTTGTTTTGTTTGTCGACTAAAATACAAATACAAGATCATAATTATAAAACATATAAATTCAATATTGTATACTAACATCAAAATTAACATATATTTAACAAATCTACGTAAATAACATTGAGCGACATAGTTACTGAAATCGCTGCAGTGATAAACTGAAGAGCCTAGAACGGCTCAATATGGAAAATAAAAGCAGAATGTAAGATTATGTAGCTTGGACCTGCCAATTGGAAGAACACTTGAGTAAGAAAACTAGGACGGATTGCCATAAGACTAATACTTATTAATGTAGCGGTAGGTAATGTTTAGAGAGAGAGAGAGAAAGAGAACCATGATCATTTATTTGTAACTGAATCCAAATATACACAAGTCGCATGCAACGAGACGGAATACAAATAAAGAGAGAAAGAGAGAGGGAGACATAGAGAGAGAGAGAGAGAGAGAGAGAGAGAGAGAGAGAGAGAATGAGAAAGAGAGACATAGAGATAGACATAGAGAGACAGAGAAAAGTAGAGACAAACCTTTACACTGAATGAAGCAGCAGCAGGTTCTATTCTTGTATAAAATAACATGTACGCCTGGCACTGTAAGACTTTGTCCACACCAACGACCCAGACATCCTGGTCACTGATTCTCCACCACTGACCACTGGCCGCTCTCACATAACTAAAATAATGGCCACACCTCGTTGTCTCTCCCATGTGCACCAGCACAGCACTCAGCTGATAACGCACAGCGGCACCGTTCTGAGAGGCACCGTGCTGAGAAGTGCCGTTCTGGTATTGAGAGGCACCGTGCTGATGCTGAGAGGTGCCGTTCTGGAGATGATTGGTGCCGTTCTGGAGCTGCTGGGAGGCGCCATTCTGGATCTTAGCGGCACCGTTCTGGAGTTGAGAGGCGCCGTTCTGGTGCTGAGAGTGAGAGGCACCGTGCTGCTGCTGAGAGTGAGAGGCACCGTGCTGCCAGCGGCTCATGAATGGAGTGAGATCTAGCACCTCACTAAACTCTACAAAGTGAGAAACCTTCGTTTGCACAAGATCATAACCGCTATCGTAGCGCTTGAGTTGTATGGACAGCACGTTGGGTGCCACGTGGACGCCCATCCTCTTAGTGGCCTTCACCTCTCTGTCACAACTGCCACAACAACAACAGACACGTCAATGAACAGACTGTAGGCACTCGGATAGTAGGCCGATGCTACGACTGATATGCAAGAATATATTATATTTTATCCAGGCTATTAAGAATACTGTGAGAGGAATAGAGCCGGGACTGAGGCTTATTAGACTTGCAAGAGTGCTCACTCTGCGTAGTCGCCCGTTGTGACTTCTGTAGCTGCTAATCTAAACTCATAGCGGCACTAAAAACATTCCTAATCTTGGCCTTCCTCTTCCCATTCCTTTCATTCTACCCTCTATGACTTCTTTCATTGAACAACCCCCTTTAGAATATATCCTCTCTTAACATGGTTACGAATGCAATTTAATTAAACTAATTAAATAGGCAACACCCTGGTTAAACTGAGATTTAAGGGAAGAGGATGATGATGATGAATTAAATAGGCCAGTAAGACTAGACACTACCACCTCTATTTAACTGCAGCAGAGTAAAAGCTGGTAAAGCTAAGGTTAACGTCAGTTTCCTCACTCGAAAGCGAGGTCAGTGACGGGCGAGCCCAGGATTTGAACCCGCATCAACTGATCCGCGGTCGAGATCTTACCGACTTTGACACTGGTTCCAGCCAGTGTCAAAGTCGGTATATAGATAAGACTATATAATATACGTATATAGCAGTATATAAATAAGACTATATAAGATACGTATATAGCAGTATATAAACTGATAACTCACTTTGAACACTTGTATGCATTATCTCCCTCCAATGTCTCCGAGACAAAGTAACGTCGTAGAGCTTCCTGCAGGCTTCTCGTGTTCTACAACAACAACAACAGTGTTACCATCATGACGTCCCTGACATTTACTTTTAGGCCAGGAAAGACAGGAATATAAGATTATTGATAAGAGTACAACGCCCCCAGCATCACAGTCAGCAGAGGAAACAAACATCAAACATTTACTACTAATTATTAATTTACTTTAAATTAGAGGTATTCGTATCCCGACCCTGGTTAAACTGGGATTCAAGGGAGGATGATGATGACGACTAATTTACTTTAAATTTAATTAATTTAATTTAATTTAACTATTAGCAATAAGATGAATTGAGTAATTTTAAATATTAATATTATTACTATCATCATCCCTTGAATCCCAGTTTAACCAGGGTCAGGATACAAATTGACAGTCTCAAATCCTCTCTGTCCTACACCACACCACCAGCCAATCCCCTATTTGAGAATTCCATATTATTACTATAACAAATGGAAATTTTATGATATGAGTTGCTATTTAGTATATATATAAGAACTGCTCCAGCAGTATATCACTACTATTAGACAGCAAGAACATACCTCAATGCCCAGACACAGGTCCAAGAAACTCTCGTACCGATTTGATTTCAGACCACAGGAGTGGCATTGGACTGTAAACACAATACATAATTACATTATTATTTTATTACAATCACATAATTACCGTAACCTAATCACATAATTACTCTTACTTAATGACAATCACATAGTCACATTACTACAATTTGTCACATAATTAAAACCAAATAATCCCATAATTACATTTACATAATTACTATCACATAATTAAATAATTATAGTCCCATAATTACATTAACATAATTTCAATCACATAATTGCAATCATTTTATTACATATTTACTATCATATAATACAAAATTACATACAATCGTGTAATTAAAATACCATTTGTATCGATACACGCACGTTAGCATAATACTGCCCATAATAAAAAAATAAATCATGACCAACATTAATAAATAATTGATTAATAATTAATTACTAATAATTATTATAATAGATATTCACTTAATATAAAATTTAATTTTTATTGAGTAATTTTAATTATAGTATTATTAAATTTTATCTATTAAATAGATAATAGATATATTTTATTTATTAAATATAATATTAATTAAACGTAATTGCTAATACATAATTAGTAATAATAACATATAATAAAACATACATTCTCAAAGTATTACATTTTTATATAAATCTGCATCGTATTAAGATATTACAGCACAGTAATTGCTATTACATAACAACAGTGTAATTGATACGTAAGACATGTAGACAGCATCATACACAGAGTGGTCATAGGCTCCGCCCACTCTGCACCTTACAGCTGTCCGTGTGTCACAAGCGCTCACACACACGCACACACACGCACACACACGCAGGTGCACACACTAGCTCTAGGTCTCCAGGGCTGCCTGACAAGCGTTGATCTGATGGAAACAAATCAGCCGTCAGTGAGTGACCATTGTAAAGCTTTAGTTAATCAAAGCTTTTGTTACTCAAAGCTTTAGTTACTCAAAGCTTTAGTTACTCAAAGCTTTAGTTACTTACCCTGGTTCTTGAGGAAACCTCCAAGCAGCTGCTGTATTGCTGTTGTCTCCTTGCTGAGTTCATCCAGCCTGCAGCAATAACAACACAAGCTATAAACACTGAATAGGGCGCAACAAGAGAGTATTTGCTACGTATTAAATTAGCTACGTAGCTAATTTAATAACAGTGAATAGGATGGTAAGAACAAGCAATAAGAGAGTATACACAGCTAATTTAATAACAGTGAATAGGATGGTAAGAACAAGCAATAAAAGAGTATACACAGCTAATTTATAAACAATAAAGCAATAAGATAGTATACACAGCTAATTTATAAATCATTAAATATGGTGCTAAGAACAAGCAATAAGGGGGTATATGTAGCTAATTTAAAAACGAATGAATATGGCGCTAAGAACAAGTAATAAGACAGCGTACGTACACCTCGCCGTGCTTATCAAGAAGGCTCTGCTGTGCGGCGTTGGTCAGCAGAATCAAGAATTCATGGGCATCCTCCTGTGCTCCCGGCACAAAGTGCTTCGCTATGGCTGCAACAACAACAAACACAGTCAAGATCTCAGGTAACTATATATCAGTTACTGTTTTATTACTACAATACAGCCGATAACCTGGTGGGTCACAAACCTCAACATCTTTATTGTAGGGTCTTAGCTTTAATATCAGACTTTTAAAGTCATTTAAATAAAACCAGGTTTATCTATAGAAGAATTAACTATCTTAAATTAAATTAAGAATTAAATTTAATATCTGCAATTAATTGACTATTTGAGCATCAATAATATACTGCTTTATCTAGTTAGATTCCTATTTGAAGAATGGACCAATCGGTGACAATGTGTCGTAGTAGAGGACTAAAGAACTGAGATCTAAACCAATGCCAGAAAAGGACATTCGGCTGGTGAGAAATCAATAGTAGACTGATCTAGCTAGATATATTAGATATGTATGTAGGATTGATTGATACAGAACCATGAATGGACAGCTAGTGACTCACCCTTGACTCTGTTGAGCACATTACGAGGAGTGAAGGCAACGCTGCTGTTGAACGCTCGCCGTATGTGGTCGCACAGGCAGCACATGATACAACATTCGATGTCTCCTGCACACAATCAGTCGATCAATCAATCAATCAAACTGTCTAATAATCACACAATCAGTCAGTCTTCCAATTGATCAATCAGTCATTCAATACATCAACCAATCAGTCAGTCATTTAAAAAAGCTGGTAAAGCTAAGGTTAATATAACGTCAGTTTCCTCACTCGAAAGCGATGTCAGTGACGGGCGAGCCCAGGATTTGAACCCCCCACCATCAATTAATGAATCAATCAATCAATCTACCATTCAATCAATCGAACAATCCATCAATCAATTAATCAACCAATCAGTCAATCAATCACTTAATCAATCAAACAATTGATCAATCATTAAGTCATTTAAATTAATTTGGTGTGGGACAGAGAGAATTGGAGAAGATATGTTCGTATTCTGACCCTGGTTAAACTGGGATTCTAGGGAAAAGAGAGAGAGAGTGAGAGAGTAGAGTGAGAAAGAACTACGTTTATTTCAATAGAAGACGACGATGGTACGAGAGTGAATTATTTCTAGTCTAGCGGCAGAATGAGGAAGGCAACGGGAAACCACCTCAGAAGCCATACTTTTCCCAAGTTATAGGCTACATAGGGTATGGATAAGTCATAGACTTTGTGAAGGGATTAACTTGTTGATCTAAGGAGTGCCCTTATGGAGCGAGAAAGCAGACTTTGAGTACGAATATGTACCTTGAACCTGCCACTTACAGTCCACTGAAGATGAAGCTGCAGAATACTTACGTTGACAGCAGCGTTCCCTGTCGTGTTGGTACACAAAGTAATTATGTATGGGAGGAATATGAGCGAGGCACTGGAGAGTTGAGTTTAAGTAGCACGTATTCCCCAGGTTTAGGAGCCCAACGGCACTGCGCTGTGCAGCACCGTGCCTCCAACGCAGCTCTATGCGGTCCCGCGGGAAGAGCACAACTTTTGGAGAGGCTAACTCCACCCCATCTCCTATAAACAACAACAACAGAATTTAGGCAACGTTACTAAAGCCAAATCATGCTTTACCAGAAGTGTCAATCTTTCAGTGGCGAAGTCTGTAAGACACTCTACCGCGGATCAGTATGTGCTGGGATTCAAATCGAGTGAGGAAACTGATGTTAACCTTAGCTTTACCAGATTCATGAATTTCTGTATCATTTTTGTTGCTCAGAATCGAGCGAGATCGAGCGCAATCATAAACAGCATCAGACTAGATTGGATGATGATGATCCTAAACTGGATCCTAACAAATCTAAATATTCACTATACAATTATATCACTAACATTGAGACACTAAGGACAATATTAAAATATCAACTTGACAAAACAGGAATCACACAGTAAGGTATAATTTCCGCTGCTAATGAGATATTCAATTAACTAAATGAAATTAGTTGTAAGTAAATAACATAAATAAGCTAAAAGTCTATAAAATGATTATAACCATTAGGACTGGGAATTTCCGGAAGGGAAACGTCCAGCTTGAAGATGTTTGTTGCATCACTACGCCCCCCTTCATACTGCTCCTCCCTGTAATGAGCAACGCCATTGCCTCTCCAACCGCTCTGCCCCCCGCGGTTCTTTCCACCGTTCTTATACCCGAAGCCACGGTTACGATCGTTGCGTCCGTAACCGTTGCCTCTGTTGCACGAGTAGCTGTTGCTGTTACGGTAACCGTTACCCTGGTGACCGTAACTATAGTCCCTGCCCCACTGGTCCTCGTCACATTGGAATCGGGGCACAATGCCACGACTAGCGGAACCCCCGATCAAACTGTTTTTGCTCATTATTGAGATTGTCGTTTATCTTCAAAACTGCAATACAGTAGCAAACATAGTTATAAAAATAAAGCTACCAATAGAACTTAGAATTCAATCAATCAATAAGAATTAAAGTCCGGTTCCTCGCTACATAGGGCAATGTCAGAGACATTTACATATATATGATTCATTAATAGATTTAGCCAATACTTAATAAATTGTCGTTAATTTATTATTTGATCTTAGAATGAGAATACGAGCTAATTTAAGTAGGTAGCACGGATAGACATTAAAACAGACGTTAGAACGCAATGATCATAGCAATTTCAGCACCTGTAAGCATTGCTTAAAAATTAGATTTAATGCTATATGTATATTCGTTTATTACTTGAAATCTGACATACCGCAGAAAACGTACAAACATACATGGAATAAAAAGCAAATTTAAAGTTCCATAATACCAAGATAACAATAGTCCAAGATAATGTTTCATAACAGTCATTATACGATATTCTAATGATTCAATTTAACTGCTGAATAATATAAATAAATATAAATAAAAGTGTATTATCAACTAATATTAATATTATAATACTTGTCCAGACACTATATATAAAATTGTTTAGATTTAACGTCCGCTTCATCATCCGAA
>CAJHZI010000852.1:685000-707500 GCA_905160935.1 Enchytraeus crypticus
AATTATAATTACGAATATATATATATATATATATACATATATATATATACATATATATATATATATATATATATATATATATATATATATATATATATATATATATATAAGTTATTCTTATTATATAATGTAAATTGAATGTAGTATAAATATATATATATAACATTATATATAGGCTATATAATCTTGAATGTATCCTCTACATTTTATTCTCTCACGTTCACTTCAGCGCTGCGTCTCTTCTAATGTAGCATTGAGTTTGTAAATTAACCTAGCATGTCAGAGGAACAATCAGCAACGGGCCCGGCCGGCAGCATTCAGGCAATAGAGCGCTCGACTGTACACAGGATCTGCTCGGGGCAGGTTATCCTCTCTCTAGCGACCGCAGTCAAAGAACTTGTGGAGAACAGCCTGGACGCTGGCGCCACCTGCATCGGTGAGAAACTGCTGACATTTTAACTATAATCATATTTAATATTAAATAATGTTTCAAACATTTGAATAACTTTTATTTAGTTGAATATAACATGTCAGTCATGCTGTTCTTCTAAAGTTATTTGTGCCTACTTGTAAGTTCTTGTGTTTGTATGAGTAGAAGTGCGCCTGAAGGAGAGTGGGGCGGAGAGGATAGAGGTCATAGACAATGGCTCCGGCGTTAGACCGTCCGACTTCCAGGCCCTCAGTGCGTGTTCAAATCTCTGTCTAGACTCTCTAGAATGTCCCACTAATAGTAATAAAAAAATAAAGAAAAATTGAATATATAATATAGAATAGAAAAATTAGATAAAATAAACTAAATAAATTAGAATAGATAGAATAGATAAATTAGAATAGATAAAATAAACTAAATAAATTAGAATAGATAAATGGGAATAGATAAAATAAACTAAATAAATTAGAATAGATAAAATAAACTAAATAAATTAGAATATATAGAATAAAAAATTTTTTAATATAAGAATTCCACATTTAATAGATAGATTCAGAATTTATTATTTCAGTTTAATCAATACAAACTGGCTGGAGCCACTGGCGATGTCGGTAAGTTATTTAATGTCTCAATAGCGCAATGGTTAGAGGTGCAGATAACGTCATGAAGTTTTAAATGACAGATCCTGAGGTGAATGGAACCCTCGTGGGTTCGAATCCCAGCCGCGCTGATCTGAGAGTAAAATCTCAGACATTCACTGGATTGGATACACGGAAAATGGACTAAATTGCCTAATGGATTTAACATGTGGTATTAAAAGTAATAGATATCAACATAGTAGATCATTTCACTATAATGTGGGTTATTATTATTATTATATTCGAACCGAGATCAGTATGTGTAAGACTCAAATCCTGGGCTCTCCCATCAATGACATCGCTTTCGAGTGAGAAAACTGCCGTTAATGTTTGCTTTTTTATTAGCTTTAATAGTAAGTAGAGATAAACAGATTTCTGATTTACTTACTGTGCAGCTCTGAAGCACTACACGTCTAAACTCTCGTCCTTTTCTGACCTCGGCTCAGTCGAGACTTTCGGGTTTAGAGGCGAGGCCCTCAGCTCTCTATGTGCTGTGAGGTATATCAGTCAATCAGTCAATCAATCAATCAGTCAGTCAGTCATTCAATCAATCAGTTAATCAATCGATGAATCAATCAATCAGTGGAGGCGCTCAGCTCTCTCTGTGCTGTCAGGTACATCTATCAATCAATCAATCAATCAATCAGTGGAGGCGCTCAGCTCTCTCTGTGCTGTTAGGTATATCAATCAATCAGTCAATCAATCAATCAGTCAATCAATCAATTAGTCAGTCAATCAATCAATCTGTCAGTCAATCAATCAGTCCATCTGTCAGTCAGTGAATCAGTCATCCTATCAATAAATCAATCAATTGATCAATCAACCTATCAATTTATTAATCAAATCAATCAATCTATCAATTTATCAAACAATCATTTTCACTGATAATTATATGATTTCTTTAGTTTATTGTTTTGCATATTAATCAATCAGCCAGTCTTAATTAATCTATCAGCTGGTCTGTTTGTCTTTCAGTCTTTCTGTCACTCTGAATTATATATCGTCCAATCTATAAATCGATCAATCAATCAATTAATAATTAAATCAACAGATCAGTTATTTCATTCAATAAATCATTTTACCAGAAAGTCAGTCATTAAATCAATAAATCTATAGATCAATAACTTGATGTGTCGTTCAATGTGAGCTATTGAATCAATCGTTGAATAGTTAGTAATAAATAAGTCAGTCAGCTCTCTGTTTATAGTTTCTTTTTAAACTAGAAAAGAAAACTGAAACTGAAAAAAACTGATGTTAACCTTAGCTATACCAGCTTTTACCTTGGACATGCCAGTAGGCTGTGCACTAAGAGAGAGAGTTTTATGGAACTGTACTTTATTTGATTGTATGACTTTGTATTGTCCAGTAAGCTGACGATCACAACGCACCACAATACAGAGAGCGTAGGCTCCCGCTTAGAGTTTGACTCTGCTGGCAATCTGATCTCTGTTGTTCCTGCAGCCAGACAGGTGTGCCAATCAGTCAATCATTCAATCTGTCAATCAGTCAGTCAATCGAACAATCAATCAATCTGTCAATCAATCGATCAATTATCAATCAGTCAGTCAATTAGTCAATCAATCAAACAATCAATCTATCAATAAATCAAACAATTAGTCAATCAATCAGTCAATCTGTAATTAATCAATTGGTCAGTCAATCAGTCAGTTTGTTGGTCCATCTATGTCAGTCATCAATCAGTTGGTCAATCAGTCAATCATTCAGCTAGCCACACAAACAATCAACAAAGCAATCTATCAATCAATCATTCAGTCGAATAATCGTTGCCTTTTGAACATGTATTGTGTTTTCTTGCTCTTAGTGCACTGCCTTGTATCATATGTATCATTATGCAGAATAAATAGATAACAAAAGAATATGATAAAGAAGCTTTAACGTCAGTTTCCTGGTTGAATACTATACCTTGATTTGAAACCTGCACATCTCTATCCGCTGTTGAACAATACGTCACAGGCGCCGCCAATAACATTGTATAAGATAACATGATCTCTCTTAGTGCACTGCCTACTGGCAGGTCCATGGTATATAACGCCTCTACTCTTCTCTTGTCTTCCGCTTTCCTCTTCATGTCCACATATGAGTGGGTCTTTAAATCATCTAAAATACCTCATCTCGGCCTGCCCCTGCCTCTTTTTCCTTCCATTCTACCTTATATGACCTCTTTAATAGACCTTCCCCCCTTAGAATGTGTCCTATCCAACTCTTCTTCCTATTTCTGAATACATTTATCAACTGTTATTGTGTATTAATGTATTATACGATTGTTTTTTCCACAGCCTGGCACCACTGTACTGTATTATACGATGGTTTTTTCCACAGCCTGGCAGCACTGTGTGTGTGGACAACCTGTTCCACACTCTACCAGTGCGTCACGCTGAGTTTAGACGTAACCTGGGCAGAGAGTTCACTCGTCTTGTGCACAACATCTCCGCTTTCTGCGTCATACAGTGCGGTGTCAAAATCTCCTGTAGCAACCAGTTGAGCAGTGGCCGCGGGTATTAAAAACTTGTTAAAACTTGTAAAAGAAGCTGGTAAAGCTAAGGTTAATGTCAGTTTCCTCGCTCGAAAGTGATGTCAGTGACGGGCGAGCCCTGGATTTGAAACCCGCATATACTGATCCGCGGTCGAGTGTCATACCGACTTCGCCACTGACTCCAGCCAATTTGAATACGAGTCGTTTTGTGTTGTTCTGTATTGTTTAGAGTATTATGTGTTTAACATAATTATGATTGATATGTTTAACATAATTATGATTGATATGTTTAACATAATTATGATTGATATGTTTAACATAATTATGATTGATATGTTTAACATAATTATGATTGATATGTTTAACATAATTATGATTGATATGTTTAACATAATTATGATTGATATGTTTAACATAATTATGATTGATATGTTTAACATAATTATGATTGATATGTTTAACATAATTATGATTGATATGTTTAACATAATTATGATTGATATGTTTGACATAAAGCTTTTGTTGAATTAAAGTTTAGATTTATATTTGTTGTATAATTTGTAATTATTTATTTATTTTATTTATTTAACAAGAACTCTAAAAGGGGTCATGCAACCTGTACAGCTCACACAAATTAATACAGTATGCTATACATATACGTAATTCCTACAGAATTTTCCACAATGAATGGAAGAATTTTGTTATGATATGGGACAAAGAGGAGTGAAGAAGATTCATTCTTATCCTGACCTTAGTTAAGCTGAGATTAAAGGGAAGATGATGATGATGTTATGCATATATGTTTACATTCACTGCCATATTTGTGTAGTGCAGCTGTAGCATTAATTTAAGATACCCAGTAAATACTAATAATAAATACTAATAATAAATACTAATACTAATAATAAATACTAATAATAAATACTAATAATAAATACTAATACTAATAATAATCAATAAATACTAATTATAAATACTAATACTTATAACCATGATTAGTTACCTGAGTTTCATTAGTTACATTAGTTTCCGAATTAGTTACCTGGATGACCTTACGATTGGAGGTTTAGATGCTGCAGTAGCTAATGATGTCAGGATGGTCATCGATAAGGGATCAGAACTTGGCCTAAAGATTAATGTTAACAAATGTGAGATCATCTCTTCGGCACTATCGCACGATGATCCAATACTAAACTCATTTCAGAAAAAGAACATTAGTGATGCGGATCTTCTAGATGCTCCTATAGTTGTGGGTGGAGCAATGGACAGTAAATTAGAGAAACTCATTGCTGACCTCCAGAGGGTTGAGAGATATTAGCCGTCACGACGCTCTTATCTTGATTCGCCATTCTCTAAGTGCGCCTAAAGTGATGCACACTCTCCGTTCATCTCCGTGCTCTCAACATCCCCTACTACAGACTTATGACAAGATACTCAGAGAATGTCTGTGTAGCCTGTTAAATGTCGACCTAACCAAACGACAATGGCTACAGGCGATACTCCCTATTCGCAATGGAGGTCTTGGTATTCGCAGCACTTCGCAACTGGCTCCGTCAGCCTTCCTGGCTTCATACAACTCTATGCGGGCGCTTCAGTTGGAAATACTCGGTAATATCACCTCTCCCATTGATCCGGAATTCGTAAAAGCTGAGGCTTTGTGGAGCTCGAAATTCGATGTGATAGCTCCTATTGGTGAAGCTGCCTGTTTCCAGAAAAACTAGGACAACCCTATTGTAGAAGAAAGCTTCGCACAGCTGTTAAATTCTATATCGGAGCCCTTAGAGAAAGCACGCCTTTTTTCTGTGTCCGCTCCAAATAGCAGCGACTGGCTTCATGCTCTTCCAGTAGCTTCTTGTGGTTTGTGTCTTGAAGACGAGGCTGTAAGGATAGCTGTTGGCCTACGGTTAGGCACAAAGTTATGTGAGCCCCATAAATGTATGTGTGGCAGCGTAGTTGATGCTAGAGGATATCACGGACTTTCTTGTCGCAAGAGTGCAGGTAGCACCCTCAGACATCATAATCTTAATGACATTGTGTGGCATGCGCTGAATAAAGCTGGATGTCCAGCCATTAAGGAACCAACAGGCTTGTCTAGATCAGATGGTAAGAGACCAGATGGCCTCTCCCTGATCCCGTGGGCTGAAGGTAAATCGCTGCTGTGGGACGTCACAGTGATTGATTCCCTAGCCAAATCATACCTGAACCTTTCGTCTATGTCAGCGGGTGAAGTAGCTGAACTGGCTGCAGATAGGAAAACGGCCAAGTACAGTGAACTTTGTACTAGCTACTGCTTCATCCCTCTGGCTTTTGAGACGTTAGGCCCAATGAATGATGAGGGTAATAAATTCATCTCCTCTTTAGGCAAGAAACTTTCTTCCGTGACAGGTGAAAAACGTGAAACTTGCTTCCCAAGACAGAGATTGTCTATCTGTGTGCAGCGATTTAATACCATCTGTGTAATTGGTACATTTAATTCTCAAGGTGATTACTATGATCCCAGAGATGCTGCAACTACAGCTGGATTCAATGTTCAAGATTCGAAGGCTCTTCCTCTATCGTTACTAACGAAGAAGCCAGGGTCGTCGTCGTCCTTGCAGGGATCGTCGGTTTCTCCAGTGGATGTTCCAGATTCACCTTCCTTGCTCTCCAGCTATGAACCCATCCTGACTCCGGGGCTTCCCTATCAATCCTGCTTCCGTCCCTACTCGCCTTCTTCTGACGAAATTCTGTCGAGCAGCTCCAACATACTCCATGAGTCTCCTTCCAGGATTTCAACATCACTTCCCATGAATTCCCAAATCTTTGCTCATTCTCCTTCGCTCCTGCTTGGCGAATTCGAGAACCTCGGCGCAACAGGGTTACCCTCCTATTCTGGCGAAAGATCCTTCTTGTTTTCTATCGAGGCTGAGCAGGCATTGATAAACTTGGAAATCTTTAATACAAAGTCTGGCCTTCCGTTTCCGGGTCCGAAAGCTTCTAGCGGGTTCCTCCAATCCAGCTCCAATCCACGCCACTTCCGAGTCTGGATCAGAAGGACTGCAGGTTGTAGGGGACAGCTCAAGGGTGATTGAGGGGCTGAGGAAAGCTCAGAACGAACAGTCTAGATCAGAAGGACTTCAGGTTGTAGGGGACAGCCCAAGGGTGATGGAGGGACTGAGGAAAGCTCTGAATGAGGAGGATGCAGTGTCGAGGAAGAAGCTTCATCTAGTAGTTCAGAGTGTTGATACAGAAAAGTCCCCTATTCGGGAGATAGTGCTGAATCAGACGCCACCTGGCTGCAGAACCTCTGATTTATCCAGAGAATCCTCTAATGGGGCCGCTGGAGATTCCACAAACATACCGAAAACTGAATCGTACCAGGAAGATTATTCCAAAAAAGTATTTGTCAAGGACTCTGAAATATGTTACGTCGTCCAGGCTTCTGTGGTAGTCAACGCAGCTTCTTACGTTTGTTTCTAATGCTGACCTGGAGGTGGACTCCCCTAGTCGATCTTCCGAACATCAGTTCAATCAACTGATCCTACAGGAATCCTTGTCCGACAAGAGAAAGTCTGGATTTGCCGGTTCTATCCCAGTCAACCAGTCTAATAGTAATTGCATATCCCTGTTCATCGATGACTCCTCAGAAGTTAAGGTGGGGAGAGACACTCCGATTTCAATTTTTGAGCAGACACCTCTTTTTGGTACGCCAACTGTGCTCGGTGCGTCAGAGTTAGAAATTGGAATGAAGCCAATGCTACGTGAGTCAGAAGTGAGTTTAATCTACCCTTTCAAGGACAACTTAACGGCCTCACAGGCGGCTGTTACCTGCATCAAGTCAGTTCTAGGAGAGAGTCAAGGTAGCAACCTCACGTATCTAACTCCAGGGTCCGTGGTAAGTGTATCTGACGAGAAGATCAAGGGAAGTACGAAATTTTGCATAGAACAAAGCGATAAGCTGCTAGCATTCAAGAGAAAAGAGAGAGTAAAACAATTAACGGAAGCTCATGAAAGTGTTCCTAATCAATATGGTGCTAAAGATCATCTTGAACAATATAGTGCTGACGTACATCATGAACATCGCTGTGCTGATCATGTTCAGCAAGGGGAAGATCTTCATGAACAGATCGGTGCTGAAGGTTATCATGAAAAGCACGGTGGGGAAGATCATCATGAACAGCTCGATTTTGAATATCATCATGAACAGCATGGTGCTGAAGTTCATCATGAACAACATAGTGCTAAAGATCATCATGAACTGCTCGGTGCTGAAGATCACCATGAACAGCTCGGTGCTGAAGGTTATCATGAACAGCACGGTGCTGAAAGTCATCATGAACAGAATAGTGCTGAAGATTATCTTGAACAGCTCGATTCTGAAGATTATCATGAACAGCTCGGTGCTGAAGATCATCATGAACAGCTAGATTTTGAAGATCATCATGAACAGCTCGGTGCTGAAGTTCATCATGAACAACATAGTGCTGTAGATCATCATGAAAAGCTTGGTGCTGAAGATCATCATAAACAGCTCGGTGCCGAAGATCATCATGAACAGCACGGTGCTGAAGATCATCATGAACAGCATTGTGCTGGAGGTCATTATGAGCAGTTTAGTGCTGAAGATCATCATTAACAGCTCGGTGCTGAAGATCATCATGAACAGCACGGTGCAGAAAGTTATTATGAACAGCTCGGTGCTGGAAAATATCATGATCTGCAGGGTGATGAAAATCATCATGAACAACACGGTGCTGAAAATCATCGTCAACAGTATGAGAAGCATGACCGAATTGATAATCGCAGCCGTCAGACACTTCATAAGAAACAGAAGAAGAAGTTGCAGTCGTCGAGCCTTCAGATTCAGCCGGTGCTTCAATCTCCAGAAGCAACAACATCTTAATCAGGGCTTTGATCGACAGCGTATCATGTTAACCGTGAGCCCACCTGGATCTTCTGGCTCCCTGCCCCCACCGCATTCCTCAACCCACATACCTCTGCAAGGGGCAGGGCCTCAGCTCTCAAGCCTGGCCACTGTGATTGGTGACTCCGCAGTGAGGCGATCCACGTGGATGTTCATGGGTCGCGTGCGGTAGAACCCGATCGGCTCACTGGCTGGGTTGACCCCTCAGGTTCATCTTCCTGTCACCGCCACCGCTCAGCCGCCACAGGATGGCTTCGCTCAACCCACGGCTGACCTGCTCTCTCCATTCCACGTCAACTGTCCGTCCAGTCTAAAGTTCAACGCTCTGATACAACCTCTCGGTAGAGCTCAGTCTGCTCCCACGAGATCTGATCAGCAGCAGCTTGGTCCGCCACTGCTACATCAACAACAGCCTGGTGCTACGGGAATGAGGCAGGAGCGCATCAGTCAGCTGATTGGCGGGGAGCAATTTTCTTTGATATCGGATTTGGAGATGAGCGAGATGGGAGGGGAATCTGAGCGCACTTCTACCTCCCCGGGTGGTGAAGAATCGCACTTAAATCAACCATCATCGACAGCATATCCGACTGCGGATCAGTGTGTGCGGGGTTCGAGTCCTGGACTCTCCCGTCACTGACGTCACTTTCTGACGTCGTAGAACGGGCATACATGATTTCGAAGAACAAGTGACGACAGACTTATTGTAATAGTAATAATAATAATAATAATAATATTATTAATTAGTTAATTAATTAATAATTAATTAATTCTATGAATACTTATAATAATCAATAAATACTTCTATTAAATACTAATACTAATAGTAATCAATAAATACTGTAAACAATAATAATGTTACGCTTGATAGCGGTAAGAAGACGACGGTGCTTAGTGTCAGCGGAGGCTCCTCGATTAGAGATAACATCACAGAGTTGTACGGAGTTAAACAGGCGAGTATCATAATATGTATCTTATTATTATTATTATTATTATATTATTATTATTATATTATTATTATTATATTATTATCTTATATGTTATTGCCCATAGCTTGAGAAAAATATAGCTTTTGAGTTGGTTTTCCATTGTCTTCCTCAGTTTTTGTTTTGTCGCTGCTTACGACGTGTCTCTGACAACAATGAAAATTCCATTATGATGATATCATATCACACATTATGCATGGTAAGTTATAACACATTATGATGATATCATATCACAATGTTAGCGTGACATGTTATCAGTGTTCTTATATGTTATCACAGTGCTATCACAATTTACTGTAACGATGATGATGGTGGTGATGATTGTGAGATGACGATGATGTTGACGATGACGATGATGATAACGATGATGTTGTTTTTGTTATTGTAGCTGGATGATCTCCTGGAATGGGTCACTCATCCTCCCACGGAGAAGATACTGGAGGAATATGGACTCAAGTCTGAGCTAGCATACACTGCTGTCAACATGTTCAGGTTGGTTGATTGATTGATTGAGCTAGCCTCCACTGCTGTTAACATGTTCAGGTTGATTGATTGATTGGTTGATTTCATTTATGAATTGAAGCTTCTTTAAGACTTTGTAAGAAGTTTTTTCTTCTTTTAGGGGATGATAGTAAGCTGTAAGTACTGGTGTACGAAACAGACGTTAAACTTAGCTCTATGGCTTTATTTGTGTTATCTTGCACACTGAGCATTAATATGTGCCTTGGAGTCTCCTCTTGAACGAAGAGAGAGAGGAAAGATGTATAGCTTTTATGGAAATTGATATTGATTAATTGATTGATTGGTAGTTTCTCAGGTTACATATCATCAGCACAACATGGCAAAGGCAGGTCAAGCACTGATAGATTGATTGATTGATTGATTGAATGATTGATAGGTTCTCAGGTTACATATCATCAGCACAAAATGGTAAAGGCAGGTCAAGCACTGATAGATTGATTGATTGATTGATTGAATGATTGATAGGTTCTCAGTTTACATATCATCAACATAACATGGTAAGGGCAGGTCAAGCACTGATAGATTGATTGATTGATTGATTGAATGATTGATAGGTTCTCAGGTTACATATCATCAGCACAAAATGGTAAAGGCAGGTCAAGCACTGGTAGATTGATTGATTGATTGATTGAATGATTGATAGGTTCTCAGGTTACATATCATCAACACAACATGGTAAGGGCAGGTCAAGCGCAGACAGACAGTTCTATTACATCAACAAGAGACCATGTGATCATGCCAAAGTAATTAATTACATTTCAAATTATTATTATTAATATTTCTAAATTTTAATCTAGTTTGTTGCTAGATTAACATTAATTCTTATTAATTAATTATTAATTAATTAGTATATAGCTGTAGCTGTCTATAATAACATCATCATCATCGTCATCTTCCCTTTAATCCTAGTTTAGATTGGGTAGGGAATAGGGATATGAATAGACCTTCTACACTCCTCTCTATCCCATATCGTATCATCAGTCAATCCCCTATTGCTCTTCCATTTTTTTAGAAAAATTTGTTGCTATTTCTGGAGCCTAGGCTCTCACCAACCGGATGCCCTTTTTGACGTTGGTTTGGAACATAGTGTCGCCTTCTACGACACGTGCAGTCATCGGTTGGTCTATTCTTCAAACAACCTGAACACAGCATGTGGAATGTTATCATAGCTGTCTATGATGACATACATCAAATAATTTTAATACTTTGGTCATCTCTGGTATGTCATCACCATCATCATCATCATCATGTTACCGATATGTCATCATCATCATCGTCATCATCATGATGCTACCATCAGGTCTCACGGCTCGTTAACGACGTGTATCGACAGTACAACCGGCACCAGAGCGCATTCGTCGTGCTAGATATCAGCATGGACAGCGGCAGCGTGGACGTCAACGTCACGCCCGACAAACGACAAATATTCATCGACAACGAGAAACTTCTGCTAGCAACGCTGAAGGTACAAGGGTGATTTGCCTTTGTCTTCTCCAACTATGTTGTGCAGTAGTTGTGTGTTGTACTATGGTTAATTAAATGACTGTTTTTTGTCAATTTTCTGATATGACGTAACTGAATGAAGAATGGAAGGAAAGAAGGTTAGAGGACCGAGACTTGGGATCCTGGATGATTTGATAACTTGCTAAATAAGAAAGTTCTTTGTCATAATTTTATTGTGAAATAATGGATTGATTTGGATTTGCAATGATAGGTGGATTTACATTGTTAAACGAATCTCTGTTATTGTAGTCTTTATATTGGTTATGGCCTAGTAGTGCTTAATGTTGACTTGGATGAGAAGTAATGGTTTTATAGCATGACTGTTGTCATTATTAATTAGATGATTAAGTGACTAATTTAAATTTCACTGGGATTGATTGATTAATGTAATGATTAGCTGATTGATTGAATGATTGGTTGACTGATTGATTGACTTATTGATTAACTGGCTGATTGATACTGACTGATTGATTGATTGACTGATTGATTGATTGATCTGCAGAGTACTCTGTTGAAGATGTTTGAAACAAATCAGTCTCTCTGTCCCTCTAATTCACTCTTTCACTCAACCCTGCCCAGAGCTTTCAATGACTTTAATAGCAGGGCTAGTACAATAAATAGCAATAGTAGCATTGCTAGTACAATAAATAGCAATAGTAGCATTGATAGTACAATAAATAGCAATAGTAGCATTGCTAGTACAATAAATAGCAATAGTAGCATTGCTAGTACAATAAATAGCTATAATACAGATGATAGTACAATAAATAGCAGTAATGCAGATGATACAAGAAGAGATACAAGTAGCAATGCAACCAGTAATACAGCTGGAGATACAAGTAGCAATACATCCAGTAATATTGCTGAAGATACAAGTAGATTTACAAGTAGCAATACATCCAGTAATACAGCTAGAGACACAAGTAGCAATACATCCAGTAATGTTGCTGAAGATACAGGTAATACAACCAGTAATACTGCTGGAGACACAAGTAGCAATACAACCAGTAATACAGCTGGAGATACAAGTAGCAATACAACCAGTAATACTGTTAGAGATACAAGAAGAGATACAAGTAGCAATGCAACCAGTAATACTGCTAGAGATACAAGAAGAGAAAGATTAGGCACGACCTATGAGGCAGCAGATTCTTGTAGAAGAATGGAATCAGTTGGAGGTCTCTCAAGTCTTAAGAGGAGGTTTTCCAGTGCCTTTGCATCTTCCTCTCCGGCAGTGACTAAGTGTAGAGGACAGAAGACTCCTAAGCAACGTATGTGGTTGCTCTTGTCGTTGTTGACGATGATGATGGTGTTGTTGATGTTGTTTTTGTTTTTACAAACATGTTTCTGTTGTTGTTGTTTTCGCTGCTATTTCTCATGTTTGAGTTTAAACTTAATTAATGAGATTACTAATTAATTAATTAGATAAATCTAACAATTTTTCTGCAATGTTGGAGTAATTTTCTGTAATAAATGTATTTAATAATTAACGAAAAGAGTTCTATGTGTCATAATCTAATATTCATGTAGATGGACCTTATTATCGAGGCAGTAGTATAATTTAGAAATGGAATTCCCCACAATGGTGCCCAGACCCGGGACATTACCCTGTTCCTTCTTGTATCTAGACGGAGGCGTTATATTAGTCCACATATTCTTTAATATAGTCAAGAACACAGACAGAAACAGGGATCCATATATGGAATATATGGGTTCCTGACAAATTCAATGGTAGACAAATATATAATTAAAAATTACAAAGCAATCAAATGAATAAGAACTAATAGCATGTAAAATTAAAATATCATTTAACAGCAAGAAGTGCGACAATATCGTATCCCAATATGTAGATTATTTATTAAAAAAAGATTTTAGATTATATTTATTCCCCAATCAGTAATAATCAATCAATCAAGATGTAATCAGGTAACTTTAGGTAATTGAACCTTGTTTTGTGTAATTTGCACGTATGTGTTGCCGCAGTACGAAGAATTGATGAATTAATCGGCTCAGGAATCACCACAACTGATAAACCATCCCCTGCTTTGAGTGAAGGCTACGTCTCCTGTGACTCCTCCCCTCCTGCTACACTCTCGCAGAGGTCTGACCAATCAGAGGCGAGGAATTCTCTATCAGTCATCTCATTGGTCGAGAGCGTGCCCGCGAATATCAGTATTGCTTCACACGATTTACAAGATTCTTCTGTTGAGGCTGTGAATGAAGAACTATGTAAAGATTTCTCACTAACCAATCAGAAATCAGCTGATCCATTAGCCACGCCCCAATGCAAGAAGGCGGAGTTAAGTTTTGAAGTGGTGAGTGATATATAAGGCTTGTGATATATAGTCTTAGTCCAATAGTTTGCTGCTGGGTTGGATCTGTTACAATTTTCCCCTGAAGGTCGTTGACCTGAAGGTCATTGACCTGAAGGTCATTGACCTGAAGATCGTTTGTGGGTGGAAGAATTTCCAGGAGGGTCGTCAGGGTTTTGTCATTGGGGGAGGGTTAAAACTGAGAGTTAAACTTTAGTCAGGGGGATTGCACATCTACTAAGGGGATCGAACCCCCAGCAAACCTAACCCTTATTGTTGACCTTCTTTTTGTTCACTGGCTTGGATTTGTCTCAATGGTGCTCGTTGTTGTCATGGACGACGGTAGTGCTCTAACTGTTGTTATGTTCTCGTGTTGTTATTGCTGTCATAGGATGAGGATAATGACTCTACAGATGTCTCATACAGACAGTCTGTTACCCTGCCCTTTTCTCTCACTAGTCTGCGCCAACGCCTCCTCTCGGCTCGATCAGCTGGTACACGTGGTATGCTTGCTTGTACGTCTGCACGTCTGTCTCACTGTTCTACTGAGTATCTCTCTGACGTCGCATACTTTTATTTTGTATCCAGGAAGCTTACACATGTCATTTTATTTTGTATTCAAGAGAAGCCACTAAGAATATCTAGTTGGTTTTATTTTGTATACAGGAGAAGCCACTAAGAATATCGTTGGTTTTATTTTGTATACAGGAAATGTTGGTTTTATTTTGTATCCAGGACAAGCCAATAAGGATATCGTTGGTTTTATTTTGTATACAGGACAAACCAATACGAATATCTAGTTGGTTTTATTTTGTATCTAGGAGAAGCCACTAAGAATATCTAGTTGGTTTTATTTTGTATCTAGTTGGTTTTATTTTGTATAAGCCTAAGGCCGTCGTTGGTTTTATTTTGTATAAGGATATCGTTGGTTTTATTTTGTATCCAGGATAAGCCACTAAGAATATCTAGTTGGTTTTATTTTGTATCCAGGACAGGCCAATAAGAATGTCTAGTTGGTTTTATTTTGTATCCAGGACAAGCCACTAAGAATATCTAGTTGGTTTTATTTTGTATCCAGGAGAAGCCACTAAGAATATCTAGTTGGTTTTATTTTGTATCCAGGACAAGCCACTAAGAATATCTAGTTGGTTTTATTTTGTATCCATAAGCCACTAAGAATATCGTTGGTTTTATTTTGTATCCAGGACAATCCACTAAGGCAGCTCGAAGCTTCAGAGCGACGATATCTGCTGCAGACAATGAGAAGGCGGAGTCAGAGTTGAAGAAAGAGCTGAGGTCTGTGAAAAAAGTAAACATGCATTATAGTGAAATGATCAGCTATGTTGATATCTATCACTCTTTAATACCACATGTTTAAACCGTTAGGCAAAATTTAGACCATTTTCCGTATAACCAGTCCAGTGAATGTCTGAGATTTTACTATCAGATCAGTGCGGCTGGGATTCGAACCCACGAGGGTTCAATTCACCTCAGGATCTGTCATTTAAAACTTCATGACGTTACCCCTATGCTATTAAGAATTGTGGAGTCACAATTTATTCCCATCATCAGCATCATCCTCCCTTAAATCCCAGTTTAACCAGGGTCGGGATACGAATAGACTATTTTCCATTCGTTTAAGTTTTTGCAGAAATTTTAGGAGCCTAGGTGCTCACCAACCAACTGAATGCCCTTTCTGACGTTGGTTTGGATCTAGTTTTTATGTCACCTTCTACGACATGTGCATATTTACACGGTTGATCTATTCTTCAAGCAACCCGGACACAACATGGGGAAGAGTCACAATTTATCAATATTAGTTAAACTATAGTTTACAATCATGGTATGATTCACATGCACAACATTATATAGCATTGCTAACAACTACATGTAATATTTTTCTTTTAAAATATCTAGGTCTTGTTAATTAATTACAGCTTGTGTTATAGTATCATATTTAATATTAATTGTATTTCTGTTTAGGACTGGTTCCACAGAGAATAGACTAAATTGCCTAATGGTTTAGACATCTGGGCTTAAAAGTGATAGATTTCATTTGATTATATTTATAATGTGTGTCGTTATTACTTTTATTAGTATTTAAATGTTATTTTTCTGTTAAAATAACATCTTCAGGTTTTGTTGTTTTGTGTTTTAGACGGGAAACATTCGCTCAAATGGAAATCATTGGACAAGTAATGCTTTTAACTAAATTACTATAAGATTTAAGTTTTCATTGATAGTATTGATTTTTCTAATGATGTATTCAATAATTGATCAGCTTCGATTGCTGCTGATTAATTAAATACGATATAAAGGCTGGTAACACATGTGTAGAATTTAACAAGTTGATAGAAACGTGTAATCTTAATTACGTTCATTTAATAAATAAGAATGAAGACATTTTTACGGTTGATTGATTGATTGATTGATTGCTTGATTGTAGTTTAATCGAGGCTTCGTGGTGAGTAGATTGGGCAGAGATCTGTTTCTAGTTGATCAGCATGCCTCTGATGAGAAGTTTAACTACGAGAGACTTAGTAGAACCACGAGACTGCGCAGTCAACTCCTCCTCCAGTCTGTCAATCAATCAGTTAATCAATCAATCAGTCGATCGATCAATTAATCAATCAATAACACACCATAGTGCTAGATATCATCATCGTCTTCCATTACATTAAATCCCAGTTTACACTAGGGTCGGGATACGAACAGACCTTCTCCAGTTCTCCCTGTTGCACACCATATCATCAATCAATCCCCCATTTGGAAGTTTTTTATCCATTCGTTTAATTTTTTTAGCAATTTCTGGAGCCTAGGCGCTCACTAACCGAATGCCCTTTCTAACGATCTTAGTGCTTTAGTCGCGAGGAACGAGTTCTTATAAAATCTCTCAAAGCTAAGTTTAGTGTCTGTTTCCTGATCACTAAGGATAGTGTCACCAACTTTGCAGCTGAAATTTCAACCAATGGTATCCTGTCTTCCAGACAAGTGTGCTTCTAACTTATACGTCCAACCAAATCTCTTTTTATAATAATAATAATAAACTTTTAACGTCCGTTCCCTTCTAAAAGGATGATGTCAGGGACGTCATTCTATCAGAGTATTCTGTGTGAATCGGTTAGATATTTATAGGTCGGTTTTTCTTTTGTTTGTGTATGAATCATTTATTGTTTATTTATAGATCAGGGATTTTTAGTCAATATGGTTTATATGGTAATTCTGTCTATTTATAGATCTGGGTTATTTTATGTTTCAGACCAATGGCACTGGAGCTGACAGCAGCCAATGAGTCAGTGGTGATAGAGAACCTGGACGTCTTTGAGAAGAATGGCTTCGAATTCGTCATCAATGAATGTGGTCAGTTGTCCTTCTAGCTTGCTTTGAATTCTTCGATACAAAAATGAACAGCTATTGACCAATTAATTCATCAATATATTGATTGCTCGATTGATTGATAAATGAATTGATGAGAGCCTCAAGTGGTTAAATTGATTAATTATTGATTAATTGATTGACTAATTAATCGATAGATTGATTGATGTAGGAGATTAAGTAATTCTATTATAGCCGTTCTTGTAAACGGAAAGATATTCTCGCTGATATCAATCTCTACCATTTGACTTTATTCTCTAGATAACTACAAATCTGCTTCTTGCATCTTATGAAACTTTTCTATTCTCAACTTTATCTTGAGCCTGTTATATCATATTTCCAAAAATTCAAAACGTTTGCCCGGATTTCGCGCTCTCCTATTGGCTGGAGCCACCTGCGACAGTTGAAAGTCAGCCGCCTGGCGACGACTTTGTTTTAATCTAACGGTGACATTATCCGCCCTATCTCGACAAGATATAGTTCCGTCACATGTAGCTGAAATAAGCTCAGATGCCGAGCAACATCTCGTTCATAGTATGCAAAAGCGACTTTCGGCGACGATATCGTTCTGATTGAAGCTTCATAGGATTACCCATTAGAATGTAGACTTCTCTAAATGAATATGCACATTACTTCAATGATAGTTCATCCAAAACATAAATGCTTGATCAATTGATTGATTGATTAATTGATGGCCGATGTAGCTGGCAGAATGATACTACTACAGGCTATACTTGTTAGTAATAGCTAGAGCTATTGATTGATTGATTGGTTGATTGATTAATTGATTGATTGATTAATTTTAGATGCAGCAGGCAGGAGGGTGCTACTAAAGGCTATGCCTGTCAGCGGAAGCTGGGTGTTTGATAAATCAGGTAAGTGTACTTGATTGATTGATTAATTAATTGTTTAATTAATTAATTGTTTAATTAATTAATTATTTAATTAATTATTTGTTTGGTTTATTGTTTAATCAATTGTTTAATTATTTAGTTGGCGTAACGAATGTATCGATGTTTCGAGATTATAGCAATCCTTCATTATTCGCTTCATTATTTCTGTAACCCGGTCACGACGATAATGTTAATGATGATGATTATGATGATGATGATGATGATGATGATGATGATGATGATGATGATATTATTATGATGATGATGATGATGATGATGATGATGATATTATCATGATGATGATGATGATGATGATGAGGATGATGATGATGATGATGATAATGATGATGATGATGATGATGATATTATCATGAAAATAATGTATAATGTGTCAACAATTACTTGTATGTGTTTTTTGGCTTTAAAGTGCCCAGTGTTGTCGTGGACAACTGAAGCGCTGTAATTTAGTTTGTATTTAGTTTGCCACGTTACCGTACTTGTTGTAGTTGTGTTTATTTCATGTTTCAGACATTGAGGAACTCATATTTATCCTCTCTCAAAGCCCTGTGAGTGCTTGGAATAAAACAGTTGAAATAATTAAATACATGCATATAAAAATATATAGTAAAATATAATATAATGTATAATATACTATAAAATGAAATTTATAATAAAATATACAGTAAAAATTAGTTTTTAGCTCATTTGAAAGTCAGGTAACTCGTTGTACTTATTTCTATTGTTCTTCTTTACACTTATTGCATGTATAAGATTGTCTGTGTTATGTGATCTGTACAGGGTTTTATGAGCTTTTTGGTGTTCTTATTAAAAATTAAAAATAATAATAAATAAGAAACTGTATGGAGTCTTTTTAATAATAATAATAATAATAATAAAGGTTTAACGTCCGTTTCCTTATACAAGGATGATGTCAGGGACGTCCCCCCATCACATGTCACTACAAATCGATTCACCCCAAACGATCTGAAAAACACGTGCTGAAGAGAAAATTTTAGGATTATGTTTGTTTGTATTTTAGAGTTCTGTGTGTGTTTGTATTTTAGGGTTCCGTGTGTGTTTGTATTTTAGAGTTCTGTGTGTGTTTGTATTTTAGTGTTCTGTGTGTGTGTGTATTTTAGAGTTCTGTGTGTGTTTGTATTTTAGAGTTCTGTGTGTGTTTGTATTTTACGGTTCTGTGTGTGTGCTTTAGGATGTTATATGTGTGTATGTGTTTTAGGGTATTATGTGTGTTTATGTGTTTTAGGGTATTATGTGTGTTTATGTGTTTTAGGGCGCTATGTGTGTGTTTTAGGGTGTTATGTGTGTGTTTTAGGGTGCACTGCTATGTATATGTTTTAGGGTGCTATGTGTGTTTTAGGGTGTTATGTGTGTATGTTTTAGGTGCTATGTGTGTGTTTTAGGGTGCTATGTGTGTGTTTTAGGATGCTATGTGTATGTTTTAGGGTGCTTTGTGTGTGTTTTAGGGTGCTTTGTGTGTGGTTTAGGGTGCTATGTGTGTGTTTTAGGGTGTTATGTGTGTGTTTTAGGGTGTTATGTGTAGACCGTCACGTGTTCAGCAGATGCTAGCCTCAAGAGCTTGTCGCACGTCAATCATGATAGGCTCCGCCCTAACACACAGCGAGATGAAGAGGGTGGGCGTGGCTAGTTTATTTATAACATACAATTTTATGCCAGTTAAGAATTATATCCGACTTTAATTAAATAAGTTATAACTGGTTAACTCTAGCCGTCTGAGATTACTGGCTGTACTATTTAAAAGTGATATAATAATGTAATTAATTATTTAATTAACGAATTAATTATTTAGTTTTCCTAATTTGTTCTTTCTGCACAATTCTTGTTAAGTTTCTGTTGTACTTTTCTCTTTACTGTTCATTCAAATCTCAGGTCATTAAATATTTCTCTTCTTCTTTGAAACAATTTCATATAATAATGTCATTTGTATATAATGTGATTTGATGTTGTAGCTTCTGGTGCACATGAGTGAAATGGAACAGCCCTGGGTTGGTAGATACTATATGAAATACTATACAATACAATACAATCAATACATATGTCATTCTATTGAATGATTGAGTTGAATTATTGATTGATTAGCTGATTGATTGATGGGTTGAATGATTGATTGATTGGCTGATTGATTGCTTTTAAGTCTGACTGATTGGTTTTCATACGAATAGATTGACTGATTATTGTCAGACTGACTGATTGATTAATGTATTGATTGTAATATTGATTGATTAATGGATTGATTGTGATACTGGTTGATTAATGGATTGATTGTGATACTGATTGATTGAAAGATTTATTAATTTATCATCAGACTGATGATAAAGTATTTATTTATCAGACACATAGTTTGATTTATTTATTTTTACAGAACTGTCCTCACGGTAGACCTACAATAAGACATCTCATCAACCTGGACATGCTGTGTCACATAGAGACATAGAGAGAGAGAGAGACAGAGAGAGAGGGACATAAAATAGGAGACAGAGAGAGAGAGAAAGAGAAACAGAAAAGAAAGTAGAAACTTGATATGATTTTCTCTGGAAATGACAGCATGTTCTATACATTGTTAAATTCTGTCTGAGAGAATAGCAATGTGAACATTGTTCTTATGGTTGCTAATAATTAATTAAATAACATGAAATAATTAAACAAAAGGAACAAGTTGCTAATAATTGTAATGTACAAATAACATGAAACGACTTACAATACAAAATCACTTTGCATTGGTTAACTTGACTTTGTTAAATTAATCTGTTAGGATTTAACGTCCGATTTCTGAGCAGATGATGATTTCAGGAACGTCTCAAGCACTTTTACAGAACAATACGTCGACAATATCGAGTTCTGTTCACCGGCAGTGTTACCATCAACAAAAAAATGTGAGACTATTACCATCTCATTACTTTCACTAGGGAAATTCCCACAGTCATGAGGGCATTCCCAGTCATGAGGGAAGTTCCCAGTCACGAGGGACATTCCCATAGTCACGAGGGAAATTCCCACAGCCATGACGGAAATTCCCACAGTCATAAGGGATATTCCCACAGCCACACAAGTCCACAGCGGTGGTTTTACCATAGTTGCAGTGTTACCATAAATTGTAAAATAACTGATAGCGTCTGTTTCCTCTGATCTTATGTATATCTAAAAGTCATCATCATCATCTTCATCACTGTTAATGGCGACTTGTTTCTTGAGAGACCCTGCACCTGCCTTACTCGCTCTCTTCAGCATATCATCATCATCTTCGTCCTCTTCATCGTCATCATCATCGTCTATGTCTATACTGTCTCCTGACAGATCATCGTCGTCATCCTGTAGTACACAGAGATCATTAAACATTCCACTTATTCACTCGCACATAGCGGCAGGGATGTATTAAAAGTGTTCCAGACGTTGATTGAGTGTCACATTACGTTGTTATACAAGCAATGTTTTGAATACTTCACTACACTGTTGTACAAGCAATGTTTTGAATACTTCACTACACTGTTGTACAAGCAATGTTTTGAATACTTCACTACACTGTTGTACAAGCAATGTTTTGAATACTTCACTACGCTGTTGTACAAGCAATGTTTTGAATACTTCACTACACTGTTGTACAAGCAATGTTTTGAATACTTCACTACACTGTTGTACAAGCAATGTTTTGAATACTTCACTGCACTGTTGTACAAGCAATGTTTTGAATACTTCACTACACTGTTGTACAAGCAATCTAAATCTGGTAAAGCGGTTAACGTCAGTTTCTTCACTTGAAATCAATGTCAGTGACGGGCGAGCCCAGGATTTGAACACCCGCACATAATGATCTTTGGTCGAGTATCTTACCGCTTGCGTTATGTATTGACACAGGAACGCTTGCTAACAAAATACACAGCCATATCATATAAATTGATCAACCTAATGCTACTTCTGACACTGATATATGAAATAACTGAACGGTTTATTGATAATTTTACAGTGCCATATATCTAATTTTTATCTTAACTTTATGAAGCCAATTACTGAAAGAATTTCAGATTAAGAACTGGCACTGATCTGTCTAAAGCATTTGATAAGAAAAGCATTTGATAAAAATCTTTCTACCGCATGGCAATATTAAATCATAAATGAGAGAAAATACAATGCAAACTCACATCATCATCATCATCGTCGTCGTCCATGATCATGCCGCCCTTGACCTTGCCGCCACCGCTCGCTGCAGGCTTGAGAGATTTGCTGAGAGAGGGTACCGGTGCAGTGCTGCCATCTCTACTCCTCCCTCCTGCTCCTGAGCAACAACAACAAGTCTGTGACCTTCTCATCAGATGAATAAAGTAAAGGAGCTGGTAAAGCTAATGTTAACGTCAGTTTCCTCACTCGAAAGCAATATCAGTGACGGGCGAGCCCAGGATTTGAACCCCGCACA